>BQNB010022681.1:0-62720 GCA_026074375.1 Tanacetum coccineum | reverse complement strand
AGAAGATTTCAAGGCTTGGTTAACCATTTGCAAAGAAAAGGAAGCAAGGGTTTCTTTGGAAAAATTAGGGTTTTCATCCTATATTTTCAAGTCAAGAGTGTTAATCACAAGGGTGTGATTTATTTTCTCATTCTCTACTCATCCACACAAGGTTATTTAAAAGCTTAAGCATTTCATAACTAATATTTTATGTGTTCATATGCTCTATTTAGCTAAATCACCATTTAGGGTACTTTTGAATATGTAAAATGGATTTTTACATATGCTCAATGCTTTGTGAACTTATTTACATGTTATATGGATGGTAATATCATGATAAAAGGAATGTATAAGTGTTTTAACATGTTGGTTAAGTATAAACATGTATATGTACAAATTAGGGTTTTAATGGTAACTTAATAAGTTACAAGTAAAAATGGTGTAAATAACATGTTAATCTTGTTATCTTGGACTCTCTTGGGCAAAGTATGATCTAATGGATCTAATATATGTATGACATAAGATATAATTGTTGTAAAGTATTTATAACAAGGTGTTGAAGCATAATTGTATAAAAATCAAGCTTAAAACATGTTTTAATAACAAACTTCAAACTTGCTGTTTTGGTTCAAATTTGGTAACAGCCATATTAGGTTTTATAAAGATAGTACATCTCATAAGGATTCCAAAATGATAAGAAACTCGAAAAACGGATTAATAACGAAGAAGATACACTAGTTACGAGTTTACGACGCTAAATACTTTATAAAACAAATTTTATAAAAATTACTATTCATGGCAGTAACTTATACTTTGTAAACGTCAATAATATGATAAAACTTTCAATTACAAGAACGTGTTTGAAAGAATCACTAAAAACGGAGCTATAACGAATAAGATACGACATTTACAGGTTTTGCGTTAATAAGTTATAGTCTGTAATGAACAGTAAAAACACTATTCACAACAGAATCTCGAAAACTTAAAAATGCAATACTATCATCACTCGTCTTAATACGAAAGCGTGGGCGTAAGAAACGCGAGAAACAGGCTTAAAATGGCAAAGTTATGTCATTTTTGCTAAAGGCGTAATTATAAACATTTTTACTTTATAAATACGATTTCACTTAAATGATTAGATGGTGATATAGCTATATAGAAATATATATGTTATTAGTTATCAAAGTGCTATATTACTAGGGAATTTCATAATGAGGCCTCTTCGGATGGCGTATTGACGAGCTGTTGGATTTACGATTTAAAGTGTCCTAGCTCCTCGTACGTCATGTCATGACCTCTTAAATTATGATAGCCCGAACGATAGTATGATGATAACTATATAGGATTATATATGGTAGTTGTTAGACAACGTACTTGAATACTGATTCGACCTATATTAACTAGGTTGCATTCGGGCGTTAGCGTGACGCGTTTTTATTTGGGATATTTTATTATCAATTTACTCACTCAAGGTGAGTTCATAGCCCCATGTTTTACAATTATTGATTTACAAGTTTTAGGGTGAGAAACATATGCATGTTTTACAAATTGGACGCAAGTGTACATTTTATCATGATTACGTTTTGCCTAAGTAGCAATAACCCACTATGCCCATGAATCATGAACTGTCAATTACTGGAATGTGAGCGCGAATGATTATAGATAGATCTATTTGGGATTGACCTCCCCGTTCGGGTGACTAGCTATCACTGGAAACGAACGTATATCATGTCAGATATTGGATGTTATAGGTTTAACATCATCACGGACAATGTAGGCAATATTTATATATTGTATTTAATTATGTCGAGCTTCGGTGTCATGAGCTTAGGAAAACGTAATTACATTTTGTGATGTCTGCATCTGTTGCATTATCACGGGGAAAGTCTTGCGGTCCTGCTTATACTTTTACATAAACCTATGAAATTCACCAACTTTATGTTGACGTTTTTAAATGCAATGTTTTTCAGGAGGTCATTAAGCACGAGGTGCGAAGGATACATTGGTGGTTATATTTTGAAGTCATGCATTAAAGATTTAGTCGCATTACATTTTGTATATCTGTTATGGGCTGGAAATCTTTGTAATAATAACAAGTAAACAAGTAAAGCTTCGGGCTTTTGTAACACATACTTTATTAAATCCAATGTATCAGTTTTAAACGACTTTTTGGTCGTTCTTATATTATCTTGTGTTATTGATCTGAGAAGTAACACGCCCCGGACCCTTATTCCGCTGCGACCTAATTTGGGGGTGTTACACTGCTCCCCTGTTGATGCAAGTTGTGAGCAAGCTGGTTAGCTGTACTAGTTATCTTCCTATGTAGTTTAACAAAAGGTTATAACCGTCGATATACTGTCTAATAGTATGCGCTTTATCAAGGAATTGATTGATGAAACTCGTGGATGAAAATCTAAGCTGTACATATGCATTTTTTTGGGCAATGCGTTGTACAAGTATTCCAAATTTTTTGAGGAACGGAGGGACTATCTCTTTTCTTTGTAATGACTTTTTTCCTTTTTGTTTACTAGTTTGTTTTTGATGCAAAGAACACTAGAAATAAGAAGGCAATGGAATACATTGTAAAAGGGTGGAATGTGTTCAGATTCTTACACTAATAACTTCAATATTCACCTCTCAATTTTTCCGACTACTTACTTTTTCTCCCTTTATATGTTTTAGGCTATGAAAGCTCGAATGGGTGATGTTGTAAAAAACTTTGGCATGCCAACTATAGTTGTAATTATTAATTAACTATTTATGTAGTATTGGCCACTGATTGCAATTTTTAAAGGGAAAAAAGTGCCAACTATGATGAATCCTAAGTGATAACTTGCCATGAAGGTGTGGAACTATGGAGTGTGCTATATGGTATGTTAGCTTGCTTGCTACTTAAATATCCAAACAGTCTACTATTCTGCTTAAAAGTTGCCGTAAATTCGTAAAATATTTCAAAATATTTGATAACTACGTCGTATTTAAAGATTTGTGCAACAATGGGAAATATTTGATGAATCCTAAGTGATAAGTTAATGTATGGTATGTAGGACAACAAGAATATCATAGATACTGTATTTGTGTTTAAGTCAAATTGTCTATTATTCTGCTTAGAAGTTGTTGTAAATTCGTAAAATATTTAAGCCATAAAGCTGTGATTTTAGTTTATCACAGCAAGTCTTAATTGGGTGGGACTAAGAACTGATTTTAGATTAACACAAAAGTCAAAATTTCTTAACCATTATGTTATATTATTATGTACCACATAGCTGTACAACATGAAATTACTAGGTAAACATTATATCTGATATATAAGTACATGTGGTATAAATGAAACCAGTACAAGCATTATAGTATGTAAAATGTAATGAAACATGTTAGTATTATATGTAATAAAGTAATGAAACATGTTAGAAGAAAAGTGTTTAAATCCTTAACATTTTTTATGATTTTGTATTCCTGAGTACTTGGAACTTTGAAGTGCATGAAGCCAATATATCCATATATGAATGCTTGAGTTAATTTTGTTTCTTTTATCAAGTAGATAAATACTAAAACAATATAAACTCCATTAGGGTCTGTACAACATGAAATTACTATTTTAATGCATACAACCTCCTAACGCGTGTTAATTCATCATATGTGTTTGTGGACAACCCAGCCCAACGCGGCTCGCTTGACTCGTCTTGCCACCACTAGCTTTAACCTTATTACTTGATCTTCTTATTATGAAACAGTGGCTTTAAGTTTACAGAAGCTTTGCGAGTACAGATGGAAGTCCAACGGAGATCGCACGAGCAGCTAAAGGTTAGTTGATGAAAGAATTTTCTGCTCATAGGTGTGTCTGTTAGTGTATTTGTGCACAATTGGTTATAGAATATCCCAAACGGTTAAAAATGATAAGGTCACCAAACTGGTCAAATAGATTATATCAAAAGCTGAAAACACGTCAAATGGGTAAAATATGACAAACAAGTTGGAAGTCACGAAAGTGTATACTTAGCGATTTAATGGTTATTTGGGTCAACCCAGCCTATCATGACAAACTTGCATTAGGGTTCAATGGCTACGTTTATATCACACTAACAGTTGCTTGAGTTCTCGGGCTGATGCTGTGAAGAAGAGACAAAGGGCTATGTTTATGCAGTTAGAGTGGAGGGGCGTCTAACTTTGGATAAGCTTTTGGAATATATTTTTTATCCCGATGACATTTTCCTCGACCTCTGACCTAATGCAGGGGGAAACGAGGTTTATTAAGTAGAGGTTATCTTTAATTAGTCTGTATCTTGGCATTTATGACTGATTTGTATAGTCGGCAGCAGTTGGCAAGAACACAAGACTGGTTATTAGTTCTTTAGTTTAGTCCATTCTTAAATCTATGATAGCTAACCTGGTCCGGGACTTGTATTAGTCATGGACAAGTACGCAAAAGTGTCGCTTCCGACTCATGAATCAAAACTTTTTTTTGGGTAAAGGGGACAACAACCCTGGTAAAATAATGAATCAAAACTTATGTGTTTTACTTACGTGTGTTTTATGTCAGTCAAATAGTAATAACATTGATTCGAAAATAACATCTTTCAAATATACAAATATCAAGTTTCGGCCTCTTTAAGGTCAACTAGAGTTATTTAGCTGCAAATAAGTTTTGCCAGACACCTCCTTATCAGCTGAAACTCGACTCATTGTATATATCTGTTTAGTTGTCTTAGATTCGAGCTTGATCTCAACCTCAATAAAATATGAGAAATAATTTTTCTTACTGCTTAACATTCCTACATATCCTCCTACTTTCAATAAGCACATTTACAACTTCCTAAGTATTAATGGTTTTTTGAAATGGGGTTTTGGACTAGTTTGAGGTCTAGTTTTGCAAATGAAGCTGTCATGGGATGGTTAAGTTCTATTTATGATGACCACTTCGCAGATATGGAGTGTTTGAAAGAGCATGGAGGAGACTTAATCATGAGTGGCCCAAGTGTAATATTTATGTGGCTTGTTTCTTTTTTGAATATCGATGGTTCATTGGAATAGGTTTTTTATTTTGAAGACATGTCTGGTGTTTTATGTCTGAATTATTGTCATAGTTCTTTGGTCTTAAGTCATGTTTATATTGCTAAGGTGGTTAGTAGTATGGTGGGGTCGTATGGGAGTTATAATGTGGAATGGGTTGTTTATTTTTTGAGGTATGATGAAAGGCCATATGAGAGGATCTCACATGATACGTTAAGGATTGGATCAAACATCAAAGAACAAAGTGGGATGGACTCTTTCATTCTTGAAGACTAAAGACATTTTAAACATTAGAGACATTTTGAAGCCACATGGACATTTATTTTGTAACTATTGTTTTAAGCAATGTTTTAAAACCCGGGTTGACTGATTGATATTTAAGCTAGACCTTTTATATATACAATATATAATAAAATATATATAATAAGTATAATCTAAAATGATCAATGAAACCGAGAAGTAGAATAGAATATTCCCGGGTCGTTTATCCCCAACGAGGCTGTGCTTGAAAATCGATACAGTTGAAAAATTGGAGTTTGAATGAGATTAATGATTTGGGAGTTTAGAAAGCTAAATTAATCAATAATAAGCAAAAACGATTGAGAAAAACCTAAAAATTATGAAATTAAACTGAAAAACGAGAGTAGGAATCCCGAACAAGGGGTCAAAAACCTAAAATCTTAAAAAATAACCCTACAAATAGATTTTTACTTCTAATCTACTCTATGTGACTAATAATGAAGAATGAAAAAGACTAGACCGAAAACGGAGTTAAAACGAGCTTTAAAATGAAAAAACAAAAACGGGGGTAAATCCCGTTCTTTAAAAAGTACGATTTTGCAAAAACGACCCTACGAACGATTTTATATTTTTCCTAAGTAAAAACTGATAAAAGAAAATTTTCAAAAAAAGAAAAATATTTTTTTGATTTTTATTTAATTTATTATAATTAAAAAACAGTTTTAATAAAAATAAATGATTAAAAATAGTAAACGAATATGAAAAATTATGAAAAATTTAGGGAAAATAAGTTATACTACAGGAAAAATGCTAACTTGAACCCACGGCTTATAAATAAGCCAGGAATAAGCCCACAAGGGCTGATAGGCTTATTGGCCAAAATGTGGTTAAATAACTAACCACTTGGGCTTCTAACGAAGAAGTCCCAAGGGCACAGCGGTAGGGGTGTTTGTATAAAAGAGGGTTGATGAGGGTTGAGACCCGGGTTCGAGTCTTGCTCACCCGGGTTTCCTCCTTATCCCCATTTTTTTTTAGAATAAACTTTATACCCAAACTTGTTAGCACATGAAGGTTGTCCATTTAATATAAACTAGAAAAATCCTTTCCTTCTCTTTTCATATTGGCAAAGATTTTCTTTGTGTGTGAAGGGTTAACATAAATCTTCTTGTGATGTGACATATCACCAAGCTGTTGATTAATGAAAACTTGTAGAAATCGTGGATACATCAGAAATTTAACCCCTCCATCTAAGTGTTTCACCATAGCATCAAAAATGTACTTAGACAGATTAAATTTTTGGTTTGTAGCCAAGCATATGATTAAAGAAGCCATTGTACTACTGAATTCATTCCATGCAGTGGATTTGGCACTAAGGCATTGGGTAATGGTATGAATTAAGAACTTCCATTGCGGAGAAAAGAAAGCTTTATAAAACGTAAGCTTTTGAGAAGGTTTTTCATACCTCATTTGTGCCAGTTCTTCAAACAATCAGTACCTCCTGCATCTTCCAAGTGAAGATCACTTCTAATGCTTGACTCCGTGATGATCACCTTCTTCTTATCAATTAGGGCTTGTAACTGACGTTCACCATTGACAGTGTTTGCCTTTGCCGTTGCCCAAAACTGTTGAATGCAAGATGTGTAGATGATAGGATTGACAGTCAATGCATAACTAATCTGATTAGCATTCAGAAAATCAATAATCTCATGAAACCCATCACTTTCAGCGGGTTTTTCCAAGAATGCGACCATGTTGTGAGTATCAGCAAAAGTTAGGGTTGACATTGTGTTGTGTTTTGATGATCAAAGATGAAATTGAGTTAGGGTTTATGGTTAGAGAGTGTTTGAATGATTGAAATCGAATAAAGAATCGAATGAAACCCTAAATCGAAGTATTTATAGAATCACCCTCAGCAGCATTAACTTGAACTGGCAGCACTAAATTAGGCTTAACAGCATTAACTTAAATTGACAGTACAATGTTATGCCTAACAGTAGTAAGTAACCCAATAACCTAAGACTAACAACATTAAGTTTTAAGTTATCAGCACTAACTTCAATTTCTTTCCAAAAAGGACTTTCTATCATCAATTGATTCTTCTCACAAGCTCTCTTTCTGTTTTTATGCTCACAATATCTCTCAATTATTTTTGCTCACATAATCACTCATTTTTGTTTTTATTCACACATCTCTCTTTCTATTTTTAAGCTCACTTAATCTCTCATTTCTTTTGGCTTACCAAATCAGTCTTTTTGTTTTTATTTGACAGTTATGTACAAAGTTCCATCAATTCCAATAGTTTCATACTGTCCTATCTACTTCCAAGTGTGTAACCTCTTGAGAGAGGTGGATCATTGGATTGTTTAGATGTAGTCTCAAACCTAGTTTGAGCATCCACATCCCCCAATATAGTATCTTGGCACTTGGGACCACTACCTGAACCAATTCCCTAAGAACTTGATCCATTAAGTGTTGCCATGGATTAGGTCTTATTTGATGTTACCACTGTCCTGCTTTGCTTCTAAGCTAGAAGCAGTAGTGGCAGCCCTTTTCCATTCTGTCACCTAACTCCTTATGGACAGCCTCATCACCAACCTTTATAGGGGGGCCATTAGACTGAGGTATCTTGATGTCTCGACCTCTTTTGACAAGCCTAGATGTTTTTGATTCTTTTTAACACACTTTTGGTATTACATATCCTTCCATTCATGTTTTAAATATTGACATAAGTAGCCTCCCCTCAAACAATGCTTTAAGGGATAAGAATTTGCTCAACAGTTGTAACTTCAGCTCTTATGTCATCCCAACAGCATTAACTTTTGCCTGGCATTAGTAATTTTCTGCCTAGCAGTATTAACAGATGTCTAATAGTATTAACTCTGTCTTCAATAATTATACAACAATATGCCTCTATTCATTACAACCACACTAGAAAAGACTAGATAGACATGTGAGAATTCATGAGGATCCATATTTATGCATAACCCTGAATAAAAGCTAAAAACTGTTATCCAAAACATTAACTTTCCTTCAACCAATTCTTCAGAGGTGAAGTATTCAGCATCAGGTATTCAATATGCTTAACCTGCAAGTGTTAGTCCATAGCAAAAAATACACAATCTAGAGTATTTTCTTTTTGATAGTATTAAGTATGACCAACAGTTTTAACAAGCAGTCTTAAGTATAACTAGCAGTACTAATTATACTAGCAGCACTAATCCAAAGTAATTAGATTCCTTTGGGGACCTAAGCCATCACTGACTTGGATCTGCCTCGTGCATCAATGTAATTATGTTTCTTCAAGGTGATTGATGCACCATTAGGTTTGGTAGGTCTCCAAACCCAACATGCTGAGGCCTTTACAACATTTTCCTGATTAACCCTAACAACTGTAGAATTTAGCCTAATAGTATTAACTGCTTGTGCCTTGGCAGTATTAGCTTTATGTGTAAACCTTTTGTTAGATACTGCTATTTTAGTTTGAAAGGGTCTTCTTATAATTGAATGTGCTGTTTTTGGAAAACATGACATTGGTTTAGCACAAAAAACTGTAGATTTGGAATGAGCAGTATTATTAACTGTCCTGGCAGTATTAAATGGTTTTAGGCCAGTTTTTATTAAAACTGCTCTTGGAACCATGTTCCTTTGAGCATTAGGGTGAGTCATTTTGGTAGTATAGTTGTAGTTCACCCTGTTATAATTATTCTCATATACCATCATTTCCCTTTGATGATATTTGCACTAAGCCTGTACATGATTAAAACTTCCACAAATAAAGCAAGCTTTGTTATACATCATAAAATCTCTTCCTAGTTGATTGGCCTTCTACCCATTCCAATTCCTTTGATTCCCCCTAGGAGTTTGTGATCTATACATCTCAGCATACCTAACTGATTTTTTGATTGGTTTTTCATGATTTTTAGGTTTGACAGACTCTACCTTTTTATCAACAGGAAAAACAGTTTCTTTATCAACATTAAGTGAAGACTCAACAAAGCTGCTTGTATCTTTTGATACTTGTTCTTTTACCAAAGAGTTATCAGAATTTTCCTTAGAATCATCTGATTTCTTATTACAACCAACATTTGACTCTTTCTTACTATTCTCATTACCATACCCTTTGAATTCGGGCTCTTTGAATTCATCAAGACCAGAATAAGACAAATCAAGCTTGTTAGGTCTATTATAGATTAAAGGATGAGGTGGAGGTACTGCACTATATCCCAAACCCTTTTTACTTTTGTCAGTTATCTGACTCCCTAACAACTTGTCTAGGTCTTTTGAGGCCTTATCAAATTTCTCAATTTTAAATTCAATGCCCTTTTTTTCTTGCTTAACTTTTTCAAATTCACTTTTAAGCACATTTATTTCATAGTTTTTACAAGCTACTTCTTTTTTAAGAACTGCAACTTCTTCACTAAAAAGAACCTCATTCTTTCTATATTTGATAAGTTGTTCTTTTACTATTGCTAAACCTTTTTTATAAGTAGCTGCTGTAAATTCAGTTTGATTAAGCTTAACAATCAAATCATCACACTGTTTCTTAAGAGTTTCATAGTTTTTCAGACAAGTTTTAGAGCAAGTTTTATCAGTGTATACCTCTGAGTCTGAAAACACCATTAGAGCCATGTTTGTCTGAACCTGTTCTTCTGCCATGTCACTTCGGTCAAAACCTACACCATCTATAGCCAACATACTATTTGCATATTCAAATTCCATGTCTTCTAGATCAAAGTTTCTCAAAGCAAAACTCTGATACCACTTGTTGATCCTAATCCTTGATCGATTCCTTTGGTTGTCTAAGGTTAAATTACCTTGGATAAATCCAAAATAACTTGTTGTAGAAACTTTGTATGTATACTAAAGTGTATGCGGAATCTACACCTTAATACCTAGAAGTATTATGAATAGAACAGTAATCGTGAATGAACAAAGATATAACAAAACGTTCTAATATTATTAGATCAATAATACGAGTACTCTTCACCAGTACTAGGGTTTACAACCTTGAAGCTTTTCTAAATCGACTTGACAACTATGAAGACTCGTAAACTTATAAACGTATCTCAACTAATGCCCTAGAGTCTCCTTTTATAGACTAAGGATTCCTAGTCGGCTTACAATACATTCCTTAGATATCATAATCTTTTCTAAAGATAAACGTAATCTCTTAAACAAATACATTATACATATCTTGTACAAAAATAGCTCAATACTTATCTTCACAAGTATTCTTGTTCTCCAAACAATCCTTATCTCTTTAAACCATCTTTATCCTCTTGACGGTAGTAAGTCTTTTAGCAGTTGTAATCCAGCAGCATAAACTTTTTCACCAGCAGCACTAATAAACATAAGCAGTAGTAACATTAGTACTAGCCGTACTAATATGTACTCACAGTAGTAACATGTACTAGCAGTCTTAACATTACTACTAACAGCACTAACTACTTAGCTTATATTTCAGTCTTCAACTCTCAGCAGTGTTAACTTCAACTAATAGCAGTAACTTTATGCTATTAGTACTAAATTATACTAACAGTAGTAACTAGTAGTGGTAACTTTATACTACCAGTACTAACTACTTAGCATAATTTCCATTATGTACCTGAGCAGTAGTAACTCTAAGAATCCTTAAAGTCTTTTAAGTCCTAACAGTCTCACAATCATATTCCATTTCGGCAACTTTTGTAATATTAGGAAATTCCTCCTCGAATTTGTTTAATTGCTTGTTAGCATAGGATTTGTAGCCGGTGCTACATAATCGCCGTCAGGTGGTGTGATGTGAACCGTTTGAGGAGTCAAAGGTTGCATTACGCTATCATTCAGAAGAATATCATAATCTTGTTCCTCTTCCCTTACAATTTTATCCTTATCATGGACTGGTCCCAGTGGTATATATGGTTGCACTATTGGTCTAAGGTTGGGTAAAGTGTGTATGATGGGTGTTAGAAATTACCTTAGCCTTTCTACATCCTTGTTTTTAATGTCCCAACCAACATCCATGTCCTCTTCCTGAGCTTTCTCATTATGAATTTCCTCAGGATTTCCAGTTATGCGAACGGTTTCGTGAGTTCTGTAAGGGCTACCCATTTGTTTCTTCAAATGTCCTGGAAATGGCGTAGGTGGTAAGTTACGTGGAACCGGCTCCTTCATGTTTTCCTTACCCATTGTTGTTATTGCCTTGACTTTTTCTCTTGTATTAGTGAGGACTTTATGGGTTAATTGATAAGCTTTTTCCTGTAGGTTCTTTGTTCGAGTTTTAAGCGCCCATATGTTCGATTCTGTGTTTTCAAGGATCTTCCTCATCCTTTCATCATCTGCGGTCTATTTTTTAATTGTATCTTCGCAAAATTTGATGATGGTTTCTTCCAAAGATTCCAGATATCTGCTATGCTTGATTGCCTCGTCCTCTTTTTTGAGAGGGTACTCCTTGGTTAGATGTTCCCCTTTGAAACTTTCGTGAATGGCATCAACGTTGTCTAGGACATTGTTGATTCTTTCCCTAGTGGTTGTTTCATCATACCAGTAATGCGAATGGTCTGCCATGACTTGTATTGATTCTAGGGCTTGTGTTGGTGTCATTAGAGGAATGAACCCGTTAGAGTCGAGAATTTTGCGAGTGAGGATGTCTAATCCAGTGTAGAAGATATGAACCTTCTGTTGAAAGTTCAGATCATGCAGCGAACATTGGTAAAGAAGATCATTGTATCTTTCCCAAGCATGATATAATATCTCGTCCCTCTCTTGCTTGAAATTGCAGATTTTTTCTAATTTCTTGGCAGTTATGAAAGGGTGACAATATCTCCAAATAAATTCTTTTTCAAAGAGATCCCATGTAGTGATTGTCCCTGCTGGAAGACAGTTTTTCCATCTCAAGCCTTATTCCTTGAGTGTAATTGGAAATACCCTAAGCATAATTGCATCGTGAGTGACGCCAGGGAAATGGAAGAGATCCACAATCTCTACTACCGTACACACGTGTTTGTAAGCGTCTTCATCATCGGTGCCTGCGAAAAGTTTGCGTCTTAATTCCCTTATAAAGTTTGCATTTATCTCAAATTCGACGTCATCGCCAATCTTGAGGTTTACTATGCCTGGTTTAATGTCATTTGGAATCAAAGCTATGTACTGCTCTATGGTGAGCGCGCTGATTCCTACATCATCTTCCATATCTAAAAACTTATAAGAAAAACTAGGAGAACATATTTACAAACGGAAATATATATAGAAATTCAAAATATTACTAATTTTTAGCTCCCCGGCAACGACGCCAAAAACTTGATGCGTATTTGCTTTTAAAATATATATTTTTTTACCAAGTTTTAAATTTATAAAACTTGATCTACCTAACAACGCACTAACGGGCAGAGAACCGGATCGTGGGTAGTATAGAATGGTAAATCCGAGGTCGTCCCAAGAGCTATGTTGTAATTAGTTTTAATTTAAAATGTCACGTTTTGAAAATGGTTTTTAAGTTGATTTGAAATAAATAACAATAAAATAAATAACTGAAAATTAAAAGAGTAGGAGATATCAAGAGAGAAAACATGCTAACCTAGTTACTTCATTACTACTGTTATGAAAACGTTTTCCTGTGCATTGTTAAACTATGGTTTCATTAGTGGTTTCTAAGGTCGATAGACTTGAATGTGCATATGCAGTCTATCCTATACTTCCTACGATTCCAAATCAATCCCAAATCGTCTAGGAGGTAGGATATCCAAGTTGTAGTGATTAATCCCAACTATTCCCAAAACATATCTAATAACCTATAGAGATTATTAACCCCCTCTGAAAGAGTTCCTGTGCTTTTTAAGTATATTGAGTGATAAGTGCGAAGACCGGTCAGTTCCTAAACTAGGGGTCGGAGTCATAGATCCTCCATAGTACCCGTTAGATCCCATATTGACTAGGTAATCTAATAATGGGGCAAGCCAGGTCCAAACCACCCGTACTACCAAAACCCAGGGTTACACGATAGTTAAGGAATATCTAACGAAACCAAAATCTAACTAGAAACAAATATCATAACAATAGTAATTACATAACTAGGCCAGCACTTTAAGTGCTTAGCCGCTCATGGTAACGGAAACACAACAAGAAATAGAAGTAATCATAGATTGAAAGCTCATAATTCTTACAGTATTCGTATTTGAACGATTAAATACAAAAAGTAAGTAAAGTGTGATCTCCCTTGGACTCCAGGTGGAATTCTTTAAAGGTTGGAAGCCTTTGTCGCCTCTCCAATTGGCTGTGGAGGAAGTGATGTCGGAATAGCTTGAATGAGGCCTCTATTTATAGGTATCGAACCTGTTACGGCGTAACTTATAAATGTGTTACGCCGTAACCTTCTTACACGACATTCCATATTTAAGCAGTTGTTACGGCGTAACCAGATATTGTGTTACGCCGTAACCTTCAAATAATTTCCATATGTACGTGATCTTCATTCCATATTTGTGGATCTTCATGGTTACGGCGTAACCATGTAGGGTGTTACGCCGTAACTCTATCTATGGTAAGATTTCCTTCCAAATTCATGTTTACGGCGTAACTAGATATGGTGTTACGCCGTAAAGTTGTCCTTGATCTTCGTACTTGCTTAATATATGTTACGGCGTAACCATATTTGGTGTTGCGCCGTAACATTCTTCAAATATTTACACTTTGAGTCCTTTTCCCTTGTTTCTTGTCACTTTCCTGCATTTTACCTGAAAACTACAAAATGATAGAAAATATCTCGTTTTCGAGTGTTAGTGAAACATTTGCAAGTAATATAGGGGGTATTTTGCCACCAAAAAGTATTAAATATTTTATGTTATCAGACCTAGTCTATTTGTTTCCTAATTTTTATTTAACAACAATTTAATTCCCTTTCCTTATCATTAACCATGAGTTTTACGCGAATGAGGATGTGATCGAGCATGCATGTCTATTCCGTCGTTACAGCCATGTATGCATGTCTCAGTTGCCTTGTTGGTTTACTACTATTGGTGAAAGTTAGAAGATCCCTACCTTATATCATTCTTCATCCTAACCCTTGGTTAAACTCGAATGAGGATGTGATCGAACACACATGTCTATTCTGTCTTTACGGCCATGTATGTGTGCTTCAGCTGCCTTGTTGGTGTGGTACTTTTGGTGAAAGATTGTAGAATGATCAACCCTTAACCTTATCATAAAAACCCATTTTACCTTTATAAACTTGTTACTCCTTAGCTCTAGTGGTGGAGATGTGTATCCTTGCCAAGCCTATGAAAGAATACTCCTTACGACCGAGCAATTGAGCGAATTAGTTACATGTTACCACATAGATTAGTTGAGTAATTTGAGTGTTTTCATCTTCCTATTTCGTGAGGTGTTTGGTTGTGTACTTGTAATAGATCAAATAAATGCTTAACGGAAAAATTCTTCTGGATACATTTTCATAAACTTCTAAAGGTTACTTGAGGACAAGTAGGATTCAAGTGGGGGGATATTTGATGATATCAAATAACGTCACTTTTATAGCATCATTTATCCCAGGTAATTAACCCATTTTGTATAATTATTGCAAAGAATTGTTACTTAATCGTTTGTATTTGAGAATTGCAGTAATTATGGAATACTTGGTGAAGATTAACTAAAAGGCACGCATTCTGAAGCTTAAACGAAGAAATATGAAGAATACTGATTTTAACATCCAATACGCCGTATCCATCAAGGAAGATACGGCGTATCTGTGCCTACACTTCACCAAAGACCATGAAGGAAACAAGATCCGATACGCCGTATCCAGGAAGACCAATATGCCGTACTCAAGTCATATGGAAATAAAATATTCTGAAAGATATCAAACGTGGTCCCTACTTGAAGAAATCCCTAATACGTCGTATCGGAGACCATCAATACACTGTATCGACCTATTTCCAGACTCTATAAATAGAAGACCTTAAACTCAGTTTTAGGTATGGAGGTGTGCTTTGAACCACCAAGGTCGATTTTCAGAAGAAAAAAGAGGCAAAAAAGGTGCAACAACGTGCTTCAATCTATAGGGAAACCCTTCTAATTCATATACTCTTGATAATCGTTCGATCTTTGGTATCATTCGCTTAACTCGGTTAGTTTACCTTGTTTGATTCGATTATTATGTTTGTATTCATCACAATGGTTATTGGCTGATACCTTTAGGTATGAGCCATATTTATGAAGATTTTAATGTTTGGTTTGTTTATCTCGATTACTTAATTTATCATTGGTTATTGATTATGTTTATCACAGATACTCGTTTATGTGCTTTAATATGCGTTCAATTCGTATCTAAGGATATCACATGTAGCTTAACTAGAGATCGGATAGTTCTCGCATAGTAATTTATATAGGTGGAATTAAGATCACAAATAAAGTCCTGCTAAATCCGAGTCTAAGGATATCGCTTGTAGCTTAACTAGATATCGGATAGTGCCTTTGGTTTAGTGACCAAGTTAGACTAGCAGGTGACCTAGAATGATTCTAACGAATAACGTTCTGATTCCCTTGGCTTGGTTTGGATAGTGAACTACCACTAATATAAAATACCGTAAGCAGTCAGTTAGTAAAGTCTCTATGAGGTGGGGTTTAACAAGATCACCATTCCTTTAATCCCTAAGATAGATTATAATAAAAAAAGGATGCTTTATGCGGATGCGTTTAATTGTGACAGAATTCTTCGTATGTAGGTCTTAGGAAGAAGTAACGCCTATGTCTTAAGAATGATATGCCGCCTCGAGATAAGTAATCATTGCACTAATAAACAAACATGTGTTTTAATTGGAATAAATATGGTTAATACGTTTTACATTAGGCTTCACCGCATCTTTTATCTTTTGTCTATCACCTTGTGTGTGTTAATTGTCATCAAACCCTTAGGTTAGATACCCAAAACTGTGCCACTCTCTCAGGCTGAAAACCCCCCTTCTTGCATTAGTTTTAGGTTTAACTTAGATAACTAAAATACTGATAGATTAGATGTAAACGCTCTCGCAATTTACATCCTTCGTTAGGCAAACGTTAGACATAATACATCCCTGAGGACGAACGATGCAAAATTTTTTTCCGTTATCTTCTGACGAGGGATGTATTTTGCAGAAGCCGAAAAGTTTACCATAGGAATGTATTTTGCAAATATTTTTAATATTTTTATTTTTTTAATTTCTTTTAATTTTATTTTTTTCATTATTATTATTTATTTATTTTTAATTTTTATCTTTTTAAATTTTAATTATTATTATTATTATTATAAATCACTTTATTATTATTTATTATTATTATTAATATTATTTTATAAATCACTTTATTATTATACCTTTGTATACCTTTTTATACGTTTTTGTACGTTTTGATACGTTTTTATACGTTTTCATCCGTTTTTATCGATTTTTATCAGTTTTTGTGGGTTTTCCCGTTATTTACGTTTTACGTTTTTTTATGTTTTTGTACATTGTTTTTTCGTTTTTGTACGTTTTCGTACCTTCTTATACTTTTTAATACATTTCGTTTTTCTACGTCTTTGTACGGCTAGAAACGTACTAAAACAGATAAAAACAAAAAAATAGATAAAAACGTACAAAGCGGACAAATCAGAAAGAAAACGTACAAAAAGGATGAAAACGTACCAAAACGTACAAACACGTACAAAATCGTATAAAGATTTACCAAAACATATTATACGTTTTCATCCGTTTTTGTACCTTTTTATCCGTTTTTTCGTTTTTATCCGTTTTTTTACGTTTTCATCCGTACAAAAACGTAGAAAAAATAAATGTATCAAAAAGTATAAAAACGTATTAAAACATACGAAAACGTACAAAAACATAAAAATAATGTACAAAAACGTAAAACGTACAAAAACGAAAAAACCCACAAAAACTTATAAAAATCGATAAAAAATAACTTCAAGAATGAAGGATCTTCAAAAACTAAGTTTCAAACAGCACGGATAATCGACTCACAGCCTCCCCGGCAGCGGCGCCAAAAATTGATTTGGATTTAAACTAGACCTTTATATATATAATATATAATAAAATATATATAATAAGTATAATCTAAAAATAATCAATGAAACCGAGAAGTAGTATAGAATATTCCCGGGTCGTTTATCCCCAACGAGGCTGGGCTTGAAAATCGGTACAGTCGGAAAATTGGAGTTTGAATGAGATTAATGATTTGGGAGTTTAGAAAGCTAATTTATCAACGATTATGCAAAAACGATTGAGAAAATCCTAAAAATTATGAAATTAAACTGAAAAACGAGAGTTGGAATCCCGAACAAGGGGCCTAAAACCTAAAATCTTAAAAATTAACCCTACAAAGAATCTTTTACTTCTAATCTACTCTAGGTGACTAAATATGAAGAATAAAAAAGACTAGACTGAAAACGGAGTTAAAACGAGCTTAAAAATGAGAAAACAAAAAACGGGGTCGAAACCCGTTCTTTAAAAAGTAAAATTTTGCAAAAACGACCCTACGAAAGATTTTCTATTTTTCCTAAGTGAATACTGATAAAATAAAATTTTCAAAAAAATAAAAATACTTTTTTGACTTTTATTTAATTTATTATAATTAAAAAACAGTTTAAAGGAAATTAAATGTTAAAAAATATCAAACGATTATAAAAAATTCTGAAAAATTACAGAAAAATAAGTTAAACTATAAAGATCCTATGAAAAATCTAAAATGGGAAAAACAGCTTATAAATAAGCTGTTATAAGCTTAAAAGTGGATGTGGGCTTAATAGACTAAAGTGGGCTTATATACTTAATTTAACAAACCTCTACCGGATGAGCTATTGTACCACAGCGGTAGAGGTGTTGTTATAAAAGTGTTGGTTGAATGGGGTGGAGGTCCCGAGTTCGAGTCTTGTTCACTCGGGGTCTCCCCTATTCCCAACACTTTTATTTCTCAATTTTTTTACAACTTTTTGAAAAAGCTAAAATTAAGCAACTTAAAAAAAAAATTTGTAACTTAGAAATAAGCACGAAAAATAAGCAAAAGAAAGAGGCAGTTAACTTTTTGTGCTAAATCCTAAGGAATGCTAGACTAGCTTAATTGTTGGCATTCTAAGCACTAATAAGCAATCTAAAAAGGGAAATAAGCTAGCACATATACTTAATTACACCTAACAAGCATGGTTGAACAAAAATAAGCAAAGATATTAAGTTAATTTAAGCTGAAAAGACAAAAAAAGCTAAAAAGCAAAAACACTTAGAATTTTTTAACTAAAACTGCAACCAAGCTAAAAATAAGCCTCAAAATGGATTTCAAGGGGAAAACAGCTTATTCCCCTAAAAAGCTTAGTTAAAAAGCTACAACAAGCAGCAATCAATAAGCATTGTGAAACTCATTTAAGCTATTTTAAAGGCTTATGAAAAATGGCTGTTATCAAAAAAATTTAAACACTTAGCAATTTTAACTTTTTGAAAAATAGCACTTTTGAGCTTAAAATTAAGCTAACAAACGAATTCCTTTGGTCTTAAAACCTCAAAACAGTCCAAGCATGAACATCATAAAGTACTTATCAACTTTCAAAATCTA
Source organism: Tanacetum coccineum (assembly GCA_026074375.1). Taxonomy (NCBI): domain Eukaryota; kingdom Viridiplantae; phylum Streptophyta; class Magnoliopsida; order Asterales; family Asteraceae; genus Tanacetum; species Tanacetum coccineum. The sequence goes on along the minus strand of BQNB010022681.1, from coordinate 43,940 downwards.
TTTTGAACAAACAAATAAGCTAGAAAAAGCAAATTAAAAAGGCTGTTTTTGGTTTTCTAAAACACTTAATGAAATTTGACATAAACTAAGTTAAACTATTTAAGACTAAGGAGACTTACACTAAACCTATCAAACTTACTTAAACACTTAAAAACAAGTCTAAACCAATGCTCAAAAGCTTGGTTTAGACAACTTAACCAAATAAGTTGTCTACAACAGCTTATACACCACAGTTTCAACACTTGATAGAAAAAACTTAAAAACAAACTTAGGAACCAAAAAACTTTTGAAAATAGATTAAATAAGCTTAGATATAGCTTAACAAAGTTGACTCAATGACCCAAAAAGATTTTAAACCTGTTTTGACCCATTTTATCCCTTAACCCAAACACCGTTTTAAGCTTTTAAAATCTAATTTTAAAGCTTTAAAGGCTGTTTTAAGCTTAAACTTTTGAAGAGAAATGATGAATAAGCATTACCAAGCATAAATAAGCAACAAACAAACAAGATTAAGCACTTTAAATAAGCAAAATAGAATAAGCAGTTTAAAGCTAAAACTAACAGTTTTAACTCAAAACTTAACTAAATGAGCTTAAAACTTAAAAACATGCATATTAAGCCATAAATAGCATAGATCAGCAATAATAAGCACAAATAAGAAGTAAATAAGCTATGCTACAGTAATAAGCCTAAATTTAAAAAAAATGAGACTTACAAATCCCTTGCTCAAAACAGGGTACAATAAGCATCTACAAGCTCTATCTTGTCAAAAAAACAAGCTAGTGAGGTCTATAAGCCCTTCCATTACTGGCTTATCATCCAAATCAGCTGAGGTACTTTAGGGGTGACTATTTTTGTGATTTTCTTTGTTTTTTAGACAGAATTTAAGAACAAGGCTTTTGTATAAGCTTTTAGTTACGTAAAAGCTTATACATAGGTTTAAGAACAGTATTTAAACAACAAGGAATTTAAAGACTTAAATAAAACTTTCAACTTCTATTAACTTAAAAAAAATACAATGCCGAATTTTAATTGACATAATTTTTAAATGCTTAAAAAAACTTTAAAAGCTACCTAAGAGCGATTTTTCTAACTGCCTTGAAGGCTTACAAGTGATGCCTATTTATACTACTTCTATCTAGGTCTTCTCTTCTTCTCTTGTGCTTTCTTTGTGAGTGAGCCAGCCGAGTGTGCTTGTTGTGTGAGGGAGAGACCATAATCAATCTGAGCCTTTGAAATTTCCTTGGAGCCTAATCACAAATCTCAACCCTTGATTGTTTTTTGTTAGCCAATAGCCTCAACAGGGATTGCCAGCTTGTAAATGAACCATGTGGGTGTGGAGTTTTGTAAGAAGGATGTTTTGGATGGTTGTGAACGGTGCCCAAGGTATTGAGAGTGACAAGAAGGGGTTGTTTGATTTTGGCAGGAAAGGGTTGAGAAAGATAAACAGTGTTATCTGTTTTAAAATTGGGGCAGGGGTGAGAGTTTGGTGAAATGGCAAAACTCGTCCCTCATGGTTTATATGTTTCTTGCAATTTTCGTCCCTTGTGGTGGGGAAACTTTGGAAAGTTGACATCTTGGGCCCTTGAGAGTTATATATGATATTGCAAATGAGGTCCTTGTGATTTAACTGAGTTGGGGTAAAAGGGTTAAGGGCTTAACCCCCGTTTATGTGGGCTTTGAATTTAGTTTGGGCCCGTTTGGTTTTGTAAAAGGGTATTTGGGGTTTTGTAGATAAGTGGGCTGACCCGGGCCCGTTGAGAAATAAAGGCCCATTTGGTCTTCAAATGATCCCTTAATGGGCTACCCCGGCCCATTAGATGGGTAAGGGTGGGCCCATTAAAGTCTTCTTCGATTATGGCTTCGGTCTTGACTTTGACTTTTCACGCTTTTCCATTCCGTGCTCGGTTTTGTCGTTTTTGGCTTGATTTTTCGTCCTTTTCTTGGATATCCGTTTCCTGCACAAAATAAGTGAAAACATACGAATACAATGTATTTTTGGTACGTTTTGGGTCATTTAAGTCCGATTTTAATGGTGAAAGGTATGTGTAATTAAACGCATACCAAAATCCCCCATACTAAGACATTGTCGTGTCCTCACGCAATGCTATGAAGTAAGCACTTAGAAAACTAAGAATCTCGATCCCCCTCGACTAATAACCTCGAAAAGTAGCTAAGTGTTTGTCAAGGAATTTAAACACTCATAAGTTTTAAAAAGCCCCATCTTTACCATTTATATATATATATATATACTTATTCCTACACATATTTTTGTATTTTTCATTTTTCTTATTTTTTTGTAGTTTTCATATTAATCAACTAACTAGAACGTTTGACTTTTGTTATTTTATAACTTTTAGGGATCATAGAACAAGATGCATTTCGATCCGAGAATGCCCCAAAAAGGATAAATTCATCGTTCCCGACTTTTCATTTATTCCAAACCAAGCTTAAAACGAAATCACCGTCAATTATGAGTTAAGATGCTAACACTACTCATATTTGCAACTTGTAAACTTTTCACTCCCGACAATTATTATATCTTAAGTGTATGTGCTATTTATGAATTTCAACCATGGATCAATGTTTTGCATAATTCTATGTTTCACGTTCCACCCGAGAATAATGAGTTTGAAGGCGAGATCATCCCATGTAGCGACTTTCGTCTCGGCACATCCCAACCTTGCGGTTAAGTGACCAGGCTTTTGACACCCCACAGAGACTAGTATCGGGACTCACGGACCTTAGGTTTCATAAACTCTTAGGTTTTCCGTATATACATAGCTTATAAAATAGAATAGCCAAAGTTCAAAAGCATATTTGAATTTAACAAAAAGAGATTTTTTTATTTATTAATTCACACTTAATTATTAAACACTTATACAATTGTAACCCTTGACCTTTTAGAAGGCTGCAACATCGGTTGTGAGCCGGCAAGATGCAGCAAACTTTTATCAGTCTCGGATTATTATTCTTACTATGGGCTTTCTTTAGAAGGCTGCAATATCGGTTGTGAGCCGGCAAGATGCAGCAAACTTTTATCAGCCCACAGTTTATATTTATTATATTTTTTCATTTTTCATCATTTTTTGTAGGGAAAACGTCTTTTTGAAAAATTCAAGTATAAATTTGAACTAAGGCTAAAGTTTTTGCTATATACAACATAAAAATTATTGATTTAAGTTTAATCTCCAAAAGTAGCACGTATATTAATCAGTTTAAGAGCTTATGAGAGAAAAAGCGACAAATTACACATATGAGCTCTTTAGATTTCCAAATAATCCTTGTTTAGCATCCAACTCATACTCAACTCTATCATTTTTCGTTCTTCGCGAATATTTGTGAACGCTTAGTCTAAATGTTAAGGAACAAGCTAGAGCTCAACATGCTGGATCAAGTCAAAATTTACTCTTATTTTACCCAACAGGAAAGTCAAAATTGTGACAAAACACTTATTTTATTTTTGAAATTTTTTTAAAATTTTCATTTTTTGTGAAATTTTGTTGGTAAAAACGGGATTACGTAAAAACAATGGCTGCAGGCACAATCAAATCGAAGATCCCCCCATACTAGAATGAAACATTGTCCTCAATGTTTTTACAAAGGGTTTCTACGTAAATCCTAAGCCGTTTATGAATTATGCTAAAGATAAACGTTAGTCGATAAGATTAGGATATCGGATTCCCAAAATGAAGCTGAGGATTTGAAGCTCTTGTGATCGAAGGACAAAAACCGCGAGCACGAGAGGCTTCAAAAATCCGGGCAATCCTGGACAATACAGCACAAAACACAAAACATGGAAAAGGTAGAGGCAAGCCTCCTCACAACAACAAAACACTTATTCATTACTACTAAGCTAGCATACTACTACTACGGATAAACTAGGATAAGCATGGGGTGCCTCCCACGAAGCGCTTGTTTAGGGTCACTTAGCTTGACCCAATCCCTGAATTTAATTGTCCTTAGGGAAGGTTTGGAGATCCGGGATATCCATAGCAGGGACATCCCCTCCAAAATAGTGCTTCAGACGATGACCATTTACTTTGAAGTTTGGCCCAGAGTTTTGGGATAACTCAACGGTGCCATACGGAAAGACTTGAACAATGGTAAATGGTCCTGACCAGCGGGATTTCAATTTGCCAGAGAAAATTTTCAATCTTGAGTTAAAGAGGAGGACTTGATCACCGACGTTGAAAACGCGGTTTTTGATCTTTGCGTCATGAATCCTCTTAGTTTTCTCTTTGTAAATCAAAGAATTTTCATAGGCTTGATCACGCAGTTCACTTAATTCATTGAGTTGAACTTTGCGTTGGTCTCCCGCGGTCTTGAGATCAAAGTTTGCATGTTTAAGGGCCCAGTAAGCTTTGTGCTCCAACTCAATCGGCAGATGACATGCCTTTCCATATACAAGCTTGTACGGAGTGCACCCGATGGGTGTTTTGTACGCTGTACGGAAGGCCCAGAGAGCGTCATCCAGTTTGTCCGACCAAGAGGCACGATTTTCGCCCACTGTCCTTTTAAGAATTCTTTTTAAGCCACGATTCGATACTTCAACCTGCCCACTTGTCTGGGGGTGATACGCGGTGGAGAGACGATGAGTGACTCCATATTTAAGCATGACCTTTGCAAACTGGTCATTGCAAAAATGTGTTCCACGATCACTGATGATGGCACGAGGGGCACCGAATCTGGCAAAGAGAGATTTAAGAAATTTGCAAACTACTCGGGCGTCGTTGGTGGGGAGCGCCTTTGCTTCAACCCATTTTGACAGGTAATCGACAGCCACAAGTATGTATTTGTTTCCTTTTGATGATGGGAACGGTCCCATGAAGTCTATGCCCCAAACGTCAAAGATTTCACAAACTTGGATGGAATTTTGAGGCATCTCATCCCTTTGTAAAAATTTTCCTTGTCGTTGGCACGAGTCACAATTTTTAACCAGCTAGTGTGCATCCTTATAAATTGTAGGCCAAAAGAATGTAGCATCAAAGACCTTTTTGGCGGTGAGATTTGCACTGTGATGTCCCCCGGTGGGTCCATTGTGGCAAGCTTCGAGTATGTCGAGAGCTTCTTTGCCGTGCACACACCGCCGGATCACTTGATCCGCACAGATTTTGAACAAGAAGGGGTCATCCCAGAAGTAGTGTTTGACATCTTTGAAAAACTTGTTTTTCTGCTGGGATGACATTCCCTTGATAATGAAATTCCCCGCATGGTAGTTTGCGAAATCTGTAAACCATGGGGTACTATCAACACGAAGAGCAACTGATCCAAGAGTTTCGAGAGGAAATGTTTCCGTGATTTCCTTCTTCTTGAGTTTATCTTGATGAGGGTTCTCAAGTCTGGAAAGATGATCGGAGGCCATATTCTCTACTCCTTTTTTGTCTCGGATGATAACATTGAATTCTTGGAGCAAAAGGATCCATCGCATCAGTCTTGGCTTAGCATCCTTTTTAGCGAAGAGATACTTTATAGCAGAATGGTCGGTATACACTATGCTTTTGGACAAAACAAGATATGACCGAAACTTCTCAAAAGCGTACACTACGGTAAGTAATTCTTTTTCGGTCATAGTGTAGTGTGCTTGAGCTTCGGTCATGGTTTTGCTGGCATAGTGAATGGGTTGGAAATGCTTGTTTTTTCGTTGCCCTAGGACTGCCCCAATTGCGAAGTCACTTGCATCACACATGAGTTCGAAGGGCAAGTCCCAGTCAGGAGCAATCAAAATTGGAGCCTCGGTTAATTTTCTTTTAAGTGTATTAAAGGATTCGATACACTCTTTTGAGAAGAAAAATGGAGTCTCTTTTTCAAGCATGTGAGTCATTGGGTGGGCTATTTTTGAAAAGTCTTGTATGAAACGTCGGTAAAAACCGACGTGTCCAAGAAAACTTCGAACACCTTTCACAGTAGTCGGGTGAGGGAGCTTGGCAATAACGTCAACTTTAGCTCTGTCGACCTCAATTCCCGACTTGGAGATTTTGTGTCCAAGAATAATGCCTTCTTTTACAATAAAATGGCTTTTCTCCCAGTTTAGGGCCAAATTGGTGTCTTCACACCGTTTTAATATTTTTTACAAATAGGATAGGCATGTAGAGAAAGAATCCCTGAAGACTGAAAAATCATCCATAAACACTTCCATTGTTTTTTCAATCATGTCATGGAAGATTGCCATCATACATCGTTGAAACGTGCCAGGTGCATTGCATAGCCCAAAAGGCATGCGGCGATAGGCAAACGTTCCGTATGGGCAAGTAAAGGTTGTCTTTTCTTGGTCCTTCGGGTCTATGGGAATCTGAAAATAACCCGAGAAGCCATCGAGGAAACAATAGTATTGATTTCCCGCGAGTCTTTCGAGCATTTGATCCATGAAGGGCAATGGAAAGTGGTCCTTTCGGGTAGCTTCATTCAACTTTCTATAGTCAATGCACACTCTCCACCCTGTGACCAATCGAGTCGGTATTAAATCATTTTCATCATTTTTGACGACGGTCATGCCACCCTTTTTCGGTACACAGTGCACCGGGCTTACCCATGGACTGTCAGAGATCGGATAAATTAATCCGGCGTCAAGAAGTTTTTCAACCTCTTTTTTGATGACGTCATGGATTTTTGGATTTACCCGCCTTTGATGCTGAACCGTCGGTTCGTAGTCCTCTTCCATAAGAATTTTGTGGGTACAAAACTCTGGGTCAATACCCTTAATATCTGAAAGTTTCCAAGCGATGGCTCGCTTGTGGGACTTTAGAACCTCGATCAGAGCGGCCTTTTCCTCATTCTTTAAATCTTTTGCAATTATGACGGGCAACTTGTCGTTACCTTCCAAAAATTGCATATTTAAATCGATGTGGCATGTTACTTGGTTCAAACCTACAGGGGGCTCATTAATGAGATTTCATTTTTGTTCACAATTTTAAGATCTTTTCTGATTTCCGGCAAATAATTTCCTGGTTCGGCGGTGGTGATAGGATCACTATTAAGGATTTGCTGCGAGGTGAAGAATGTCCCCATCTGGAGTCTAATACGTGGAACAAACTCCGGTGGAAGTTGGATCATCCTCTATAGCAAGAAAAGAGTCGGCTTCTTCGAAAAGGAGAAAATCACTGTCCCCGAATGGAGTTAAAGTCGGAGATGAAGTAGAGACGATTGGATCATAGTAAGGAGTGGGATTGCCACTCGAGATCACATTAGAAAAACCAAGAACTTCTTGAGAGTATTCTTCACAAGCCATATCAATGACGTCAATTCGGTTTGCTGTCACATGATTGTAATTAGCCGTGTATCTCGAAGTTTGGTCCAGATTGAATGTGATGGCCTCTCTGCCAACACGAAGGGTTATCTCGCCTTCGTATACATCTATCAATGCACGACTGGTCTTTAAGAAACTCCTCCCGAGAATTAAAGGTACTCGGGGGTCTGGTTCAAAATCTACGACCACAAAATCTGCTGGAAACTGGAACTTTCCCACCGTTACATAGACGTCTTTAGCGATACCGATCGGTTCAGAGATCGAATGGTCCACTAGTTCTAGTGTCATGCAAGTCAGGGTTAGTTCGGGAAGAGAGAGATTTTTCCATACGGAATATGGCATAAGATTAATGCTCGCGCCAAGATCGGCCAAGGCGTTGCATGTATTAATCTCGGAGAATTCACATGGAATAAGAAATCGGCCAGGGTCTCTAAGTTTTTTTGGTAACTTGTTGAGGATGACCGCTGAGCAATTCTCGTTCAATGGGGTTCTAGCCATTTCACTCAACTTTTCTTTGTTTCCGATTAAGGTTTTTAGAGTCGAGGCGAATTTTGGCATAAGCATCAAGGCATCCGTAAAGCTAATTTCGAAACTCAAATCTCTAAAGATTTCATAGAATTTCTCAATTTGGTCGTTAGCTTTTTCACGACGTCTTTCATCATTTCTTCTTGAAGGAAATGGAATTGATGCTTTTTGGTTAGGCATTGAAGCACTAACTGGAGCATTTACGGGCTCAGAGATTGATTCATAATGGACAACAGGGACAACCGGAGGTTGGACGTCTTCGGTGCTTCCGTTATTAGTAGGAGGCATCGTGTCCTTTGTGACCTCGGGTTCACGTTCTACTACTTTAGGAGAGGAAGTAGTATGAATCGTGGGTCCCTTGTAAGCTACACCACTTCGAGTGGTAATACCCTTTAAATCCTCCTTCGGGTTAGTAACAGTGTTACTAGGGAGAGTTCCCAAAGTAGAGGCGGTATTAGAAGTGACAAATTTGGAAAGCATGTCCGTGAGATTGGTCAATTGATTTTGCATGTTTTGACCTTGAGTTTGCATGTTCCTCATCACAGCATCATTAGCCTTTACGTAGGCTTGGAAATCTTCCTTTGATACACCTTGAATCTGAGGAGCTGGAGCTTGATAGGCGGGAGCTTGATAAGCAGGAGGTTGAACAACCTGAGGTCGATAGATTTGACCTTGCTGAACCGGGGGTTGGTAAGCTGGAGCTTGATTGAAATTCCCCCGGTTTTGGTTGTAACGATTCTGATTGTTTCCTTGATTTTGCACATTATGATTGTTTTGAGCGGGAGGAAAACCGGGAGGTCAAATTTGATTTGAAATCGGGGCTCGATAACCGGTGTTTCCTTGGTTGTAGTTAGCTGCGGCTACTTGTGAGACATATTCTCGGATATTATCTCGATAAACATTGCCAGTGGTGGTTGGACAAGTTTGGTAGGAATAAGCACCACCGCAAGTAACACAACTTTCCTCAACCGCTTTTACGGGAGTAGAAGCAGGAGATTGATTTTTCTTATCAAGAAGTAAAGCTTTCACCATATCTTTCAATTCAACAACCTCGGAAGAGATTCCGGAGGTGGAAGTGCTCGAACTCACTATGGCAACAACCGGTTTGTTACGTGAATTATAAACTTTGGATTTGCTTTCAATGATCCTTAGGCAATCACGAGGCATTTTATCCAAAAGGTTGCCACCCGCGGCGGAATTTAACGAATCTTGATCGTTAGAGTTTAAGGCATTATAGAATGTATTGAGTTGATGCAATTCTGAAAATCCATGGTGTGGACATGCCCGAAGAAGATCGTTAAATCGGTCCCATGCTTCATAAAACGTCTCATCAAACCTTTGTTGAAATCTCGTGATTTCATTTCGAAGATTGGTTGTTTTAGACGGAGGGAAAAATTTGTTGATGAATTTCGAGACAAGATCATCCCATGTTTGAATCGATCGAGGGGGTTCTTTTTAGAGCCAAATCCGGGCTGCACCCTCGAGGGAAAATGGGAAAAGCATAAGCTTTACCGACGTACTCGGGACGTTCGGGAACTTCATCGTAGAAGTGATCTTGTTGAAATATCGGATGTGGGCATGAGGGTCTTCTTTGTCATGTCTAAAAAATTGTTTATTTTGAACAAGAGTAAGCAAACCGTACGATTATCGGCCATCGTAACTACGGGAGGAGCTGGATTTTCAATTGGTTCCACAAGAATAAATGGTTCAACAAAAGTCGGTGGGACTTGTTGTCAACTTGTTGTTGTTGACAGTTAGAATTACGGGATTGAGAACGAGTGTGCATGCACTCAAATGTCAAAAGAAAATTTATACTAATTTTTTTTTGGTTTTTCAACAATGTATTCACAATATATTTTAATAACGGACACTGATATAAGACACTTAAACCTAATAATAAACTCGCTTCTCGGTAACTCTTAAAAGAGAAAAAAGCACAAAGGAGCGGAGGAGTAGGAAAACGCGAAGCTATTAAAAACCTTTCTCCTTTAGGGTCGTAGTTCCTAGGAACAACCCGCCTTATACCCCTCTTATAGTTTGTTTAACTTTCGAAGGTGAGCCGTACCTCGCGAGAGACACAAAAGGTAAGTTTTTTTTCTTTGGTTCGGGAACTTATTAATGATAATACTTCAATTGAAAGTATTATTTTGATGGTGTTCTTTTACCAACTTGTGATTTTTATTTCTTTATATTGACAATGTTTTTATATTTTTGGTTTTTTTCTTGATTAATATATATACTAAAAAGAAATGAAAAATATTTTTGTATTTTTTTAATATTTTATAACAAAGAAAATAACTCCGCAAGGAAGGATCTTCAAGCACAAATTGTCAAACGATAAACGACAAACGCTTTACACTTCTCCCCGGCAGCGGCGCCAAAAATTGATTGTTTCAAAACTAACCTTTAAAATATATAAATAAATATATAATACTTATAAATATAAATTAAACTAAAAATGTAAAACAGGAATCCTAAAAACGCGTCTAATTTATCAACTAATTCAAATTTTAACCCTACATAAGAATAATAAGTATAATCTAAAAACAATCAATGAAACCGGGAAGTAGTATAGAATATCCCCGGGTCGTTTATCCCCAACGAGGCTGTGCTTGAGAATCGATACAGTCGGAAAATTGGAGTTTGAATGAGATTAATGATTTAGGAGTGTAGAAAGCTAAATTAACCAATAACAAGCAAAAACGATTGAGAAAAACCTAAAAATTATGAAATTAGACTGAAAAACGAGAGCAGGAATCCCGAACAAGGGGTCAAAAACCTAAAATCTTAAAAATTAACCCTACAAAGAAATTTTTACTTCTAATCTACTCTAGGGGACTAATAATGAAGAATGAAAAAGACTAGACCGAAAACGGAGTTAATTTGAGTTAAAACGAGTCAAAACGAAAACCGGGCCCGAGACCCGTTCTTTAAAAATCAAAAGTTTGCAAAATTAACCCTACGAAAGTTTTTCTATTTTTCCTACGTAAAATATGACTAAAGAAAATTTCCTAAAAAAGAAAAATATTTTTTTGATAATTTTTGTATTTTTTATGAATTTTTAAAACTTTTAAAGAAATTAAATTATAAAAAATACTAAACTAATTTTAAAAATTCTGAGAAAATTACCTAAAATACTTTACCCTAAAACTAACCTAAGAAAAATGAGAAACCGAAATTGAGCTTATGAATAAGCTCAGAATAAGCCAATTCGGGCTTATAAGCTAAATGGCCTAAAAGAGCATAAAACTATTAAGGATGTAGAGGCTAACGGATAGCCCTACCGGAGCCGAGTGGTAAGTGTGTTGTGTTGTGAGCGTGAGGGGAGGGGTTCGAGTCCCACTCCCACCCTTTTTTTTATGCTACAGTAACAATTTTTTTTAAAACTTTTTATACAAACTAATAGACCTCATGGAGCTTATCATTTTCTATAACTAAGACTTTTTGTGAAAAGCTAAGAATAAGCCAGAAAGGGCTCAAAAGATGGCAGTGGCTTATGAGCTTAATGGCTTAAATTGGCTTTTTGATTTGGACTTTAAATACACAATAAGCAAAGAAAGTGAACAATAAGCAAACACAGGCAACAAACAATCCTAATAAGCAAGTAAGAGCTAAAATCAACCACTAATAAGCACTTAATAAGCTAGAAAAGAAATTAAGATATTTACTACACTAACTAAATGAAACAGTCAAGGGCCTAATTTGAGCTTCATTTTAAGCCACCTTGAGGCCAAGCTAAGGTCTACAAATAAAGAGACTTATAAAAGAGCTTATTGGCTTTTTAGAAAAGCCAAAAGCTTGAACTAAGGTTCACTAATGAGCTAGAACAGTGGGCATAAAAGTAAGCCCTTAGCACCAGGGCAGTTTTCCAAAGAGATTTTATGAAAAGTTAGCTTAAAAATAAGCAACCTAATAAGCTCAAATCAAAAAAACAATGAGAAACAAATTGAAAGTAGCTTAAAATGAACTTGTGCACAAAGATTCAAGGACTGAAAAACATTTTTGCTATCTAAGAGTGGGGAATGAAAACTTGACTATTTTTACTTATGAAAAATTCTTGAAAATAGTTGACAGAATTGTTAACAAAAACTAAGGACTCCTAAGGCTTCTACTAGTTGGTTCTTGCACACACAAATGACACCAAAGTGAACTTTGATTCTGGTTTGCAATGGCTTAATCAAATAAGCTTATGAAACACTTTTTTTTAAAACCACAGATTTGAGAGAGTTTAAAGAAAACTTGAAAAACATTTTTGGACTTGAAATCTTTGGAAAACAGACTCTAATGAGTTTACAAATTTCACCCTAAGACTGCCTAATGACCACAACCCAATAGAACAAAATTTTGACCCATTTTGGGCTTAACCCAAACACTCCTTTATATTTTTAAAAACGAATTTTAACACATATGAAGATTAAATTAAGAACTAAATTTTAAAGACAACTGCTAAATATGCAATAATAAGTAATAAAAAGTAAAAAGCAAAAAAGAAATAAACACTTTAATAAGCTAATAAGCTAAAAGCCAAAATAGACATATCAAGGCAGTTTTAGGCAAATGACAAGTAAATGAAACAAGAGCAATTAAAAGGCATTTTAAGCATAACTAAACACAAATAAGCACAAAAAGACATCAATAAGTTGAAAATAAGCTATGCTACAGTAACTAAAAGCAAAAATTTAAAAAGAAGTGTACCTTAACTCCTTGCTCAAAACAGGAGTGATAAATACCTAATAAGCTCTAAGACCTACCCAAGCTTATAAATAAGCTATCTAAGAAACCCAATGAGCCTTCCATATTTGCTCATTCATCCATTAGCTTATCAAACAGTAACTTTTTTTCTTTTTGGTTTTTCTTGTAATCCCTTTTTTAGATCAAATTAGAAGTTGCTTATATTGAGAGCTTATATGACTTTCAAAAGAAACACAAGTTGAGATCAAAACTTAGAACACAATTTGAAAGATAAACTGAATTTTCATTGAACTTAAAAAAAGTACAAGTACATAAAAGCTAGGTTAAAAACTTAGAAAACTAAAAACTGAACTCTAACACTCACTACTGCCTCATATGGCTTACACAAGATTTATATATAGGAGCTAGGGTTTTTGGTCTTCTCCTCTTGTCTTCATCTCGTTGTGTTTCTTTGTAGAGACAAATGCCCATGTGTGTTTGTTGAGTGTGTAGAAACACAAATCAATCTGAACCCTTCATTTTTCTTGTTGCCTACTCAAAAAAATTTCAACCATTGATCGAATGAAGTACTTTGGATTGCCAGCGTGGACAAGGACCATGTGGGGGTAGGGTTTATGATTGTGAAGGGTTTGGAGTGATGTGGTGAAGTCAATGAAGCTTGAAAGGGAAGGGTTTGGTTGTTATGAGCTTTGGCGGGAAAGGAACCAAGAAGATATACAGTAATTTAAAACAGGGGTGAAGTTTGAGGGTTTGTCATAAATGGCCCCTCAAGGTGTATGTCCCCTTTTCAAGTTTCGTCCTTGTGTTTAATGTAGGTTTGGAAATTGGCAGAAACACCCCTTTAGTTATATTTGTGTATTTGCAAATTAAGTCCTTTTGGTGTATGACTTTTGAGGGTTGGCAGAAATGGTCCATGTGGTATTTCTTTGGTGAGTTGGCAGTTTTAGTCCCTCACAAGTATTTTCTTCATTTTTTCTTTATTAAATAAGTTAGGGACTTGGCAATTTTGGCCCCTAAACTTATTTTTCTTCACTTATGTCTTCGGGTTTGACTTTGGATTTGTCGGGGTTGACTTTGGTTGACTTTTTCAGACTTGGGCTTTGTCTTGACTTTGTCTTTATCATGCTTTTCCATTCTGTGTCCGGTTTTGTCATTTTGGCTTCATTTTTCGTCCTTTCTTTAGATATTCGTTCTTGCATAACACAATTAGCAAAACAAGCATATTTTTGGTATTTTAAGTTCGTTTTTGGTTATTTTAGCTTGCTTTTAAAGGTAAAAGGTATATGTAATTAAACACATACCAAAAAGACCCTATACTAAGGTATTGTCGTGTCCTCACGCAATGCTGTGAAGTAAGCATTTAGAAAAACTAAGAATCTCGATCACCCTTGACTAATAACCTCAAAAAGTAGCTAAGTGTTCATCAAAGGGGTTAAAGACTCATAAGTTTTGAAAATCCCCGTCTTTACCATTTTTTATATATACACTTATTCCTACACATCTTCTTGTATTTTTCATTTTAATCAACTAACTAGAACGTTTGACTTTCGTTATTCAATAACTTTAAGGGATCATAGAACAAGATGCATTTCGATCCGAGAATACCCCAAAAAGGATAAATTCATCGTTCCCGACTTTTCACTTATTCCCAACTAAGCTTAAAACGAAATCACCGTTAATTATGAGGCAAGATGCTAACACTACTCATATTTGCAACTTGTAAACTTTTCACTCCTGACAATTATTATATCTTAGGTGTATGTGCTATTTTAAATTTCAACCATGGATCAATTCTATGTTTCACGTTCCACCCGAGAACAATGAGTTTGAAGGCGAGATTATCTCATGTAGCGACTTTCGTCTCAGCACATCCTAACCTTGCGGTTAAGTGACCAGGCTTTTGACACCCCACAGAGACTAGTATCGGGACTCACAGACCTTAGGTTTCATAACTCTCAGGTTTTCCGTATGCACATAGCTTATAAAATAGAATAGCCAAAGTTCAAAAGCATATTTGAGTTCAAAAGCATAGAATGAGAAATCGACCGGGGTCACCTAGCTTTTCTGGAAGCTTTTTTAGGACAACCGCACTACAATTTTCATTCAACGGCGTTTTGGTTAACTCAATTAACTTGTCTTTGTTATTTAACATCTTTTTAAACATCGACGCAAACTTTGGCATATGGATGAGAGCATCCGCAAAACTAAGCTCAAAATGAAGGTTTCGAAAGATTTCCATAAACTTTGAAGAAAGAATGTCATCTTTTTCACGAATCTTTTGTTTGTTGAGTCTCGACGGGTAAGGTAAATTAGGTTTGGCTTTGTTAGCAACGAAAGAAGGCTCTTCGATTGGTTCTTTGTCCATGTTTTTCTTGACCAATGGAGGAGTTGTGATGTCTTCGGTGCTTGGTAGCTCCGTATCCTTTGTCGCCTCACTTTCCTTTTCCACCACCGGCGGTGGAATCGGAGGTCCATCGTATGAAACACCACTACGAGTCGTAATTGCCTTGGCTTCGTTCCTAGGGTTTGGAATGGTATTGCTTGGTAAAGTACTTGAACTTGAAGGTTGGTTGGTGTGATAGCTTTGCATGAAACTGAGCATCATCTTTTGAAAATCATCTTGTTTCTTTTGAGATTCATTGAAACTTCTTTGAAAATCGCTTTGGTTCTTTTGAAAATTATCAAGCTTCATTTGTAAGTTGTTCATGCTAGCATCATTAGCTCTTGCATAGGTTTCAAAATCCGTTTTAGAAACACTATTTGTTGGAGGTTGGTAAGGTAAAACTTGATTGATCGGTGGTTGATTGGTTGGTGGTTGGTATGGTGGTGCTTGATAAACGGCTCCTTGATTGTTTTGACGGTTTTGGTTAAAGTTGGTTCCACGGTTTTGATTTGAATTGAAATTGTTTCCTTGATATCGGTTTTGGTTGGTTTGGTTATTTTGAACATTTGGTTGATTGAAACCCGGTGGTTTTATTTGACTTGCCAAATTGGAAGGTTGGTTTCTTTGGAGAAAATTACCAACGGTTGCGGTTTGTTAAAATTGTTGGATGTTGTCGTGAAAAATGGGAAAATCATTTCCACCTCAAGTTAACGGACAATGGTTAAAATGGTGATTTGATCCACACGTGACACATACTTCCTCAACCGCTTTGACGGTAGTAGGAGTAGTAACAACTAAGGCTTTCATTTCATTCATCATTTGTTTCATCTTACTAGTCATCTTATCCTCAAGAGAAGCGGATATTTGTTGCATATCGAAAGAATTATTAGAAGGTGAAGAATTAGAAAGAGGAGCATCCATACTCACTCTTGAATCATTAGCACGACTTCTTGAGTAACGAACTTTTGACTTGCTTTCAATAATCGCTAATCCTTCTTGAGGCATCTTGTCTAAAAAATTGCCACCCGCGGCAGAATCTAAGGCATCTTGATCGTTGGAATCCAAAGAATTGCAAAAAGTATCGAGTTGGTGTAGTTCCGAGAAGCTATGGTGAGGACATTGATGAAGGAGTCCTTTAAAACGTTCCCATGCTTCATTGAAGGTTTCGTTTGGTTTTTGGTAAAAAGTAATGATCTCATTCCGATAGTAAGTGGTTTTTGAAGGTGGGAAGAATTGGTTTATGAATTTTGAAACAAGGTCGTCCCATGTGAGAATTGATCTAGGAGGTTCCTTGTCTAACCAATCTCGGGCTTCACCGTCTAGAGAAAAAGGAAAAAGCAAAAGCTTTATCGAAGTGTTCGGAACTTCGGGATGTCTAAACGTTGAAGTGACCTTGTTAAAAAATCGAAGGTGATTGTGAGGGTCTTGTCTACCCGTAAACTTATTGCTTTGCACAAGATTGATTAAAGGTTGTTTAAGCTCGAAATTGTTAGCATTAATCGGTGGAACAACTATTGCATCTTCATATCCCTCGATGGGAGCTTGTAACATCTGAGCCATGGTACGATTGTCGGCCATTGCAACAATGTTTTGATCGACAATTGGTTCTTCTAAATCAAAATTTTCAACAACAAACGGAGGAGTTTGTTGTTGTTGACGACGTCTTCGAGATTGCGAACGAGTGCGCATAAAAAGAAAAACTAAAAATCAAAAAGCAAAACTTTACACTAAATTTTTTTTTATTATTATTATATATATATTTTTTTATTTTTTATTTTTAACAATGAATTTTAACGGTTACACGGAAGAGACTTAAACCAAATAATCAACTACTTCACGGTAACTCTTAAAAATTGCTTTTTAAGGTGAGCCGTATTTCGTAGAGACACAAATGGCAAGTGTTAAATCTTTAGTTCGATTTGGGAACCAACAAGTTCACCGGAAATTGAAATGATAATACCTCCGTTGAGAGTATTATATTTTGGTATTTTTACCAATTGGTGACTTTTATTTCTTTAATTAAAAAGGAAGATTTTTTATATTTTTGATTTTTCTATTTTTTTATCTTTTACTTATACTAAAAAGAAAAGGAAAATATTTTTTACTTTTTTTTATATTTTATGATTTTTTTTTTTGATTTTTGAATTATAAAGCAAGAATGAAACTTTCGAGGGTGAAAGGATCTTCAAACCAAATCAACAAACACAAAACGAGAGATTCGTAAACTCAAATCCCCGGCAACGACGCCAAAAACTGATGTGCAATTTTAATACACTATAAAATATACTATAATAATATAACCTTAAGAGTAATTAAGAAAATTACCAAGTTACCCTTGATAAAATTCACTCTCAAAAATATATATAATATAATATATAATACGTATATTTAACCGGATAAGTATGATCACCCGGGTCGTTTCCCCATGGACTTGAGAAATTGAAATCTCGCTTAAGCTTAGATTCTGATTTGAATAAAAAAAATAGATGATTTTAATATCTATAACTACTAAATAAAAAAGCAACAATTTCAAAATTTAATTAAAAATGCGAAACTGAACACTAAAACTAAGGCCAAAAACTTAAATTCTACAAAATTAAACCTAATTTTTATTTTTCTTTTAAAATGTATTCTAATTGACTAAAAACGAAGTTTAAAAAAGACTATAACGAAAACGGAGTTAAAACGACAGTTAAAAATTGAAAATCGCGAACGGGAACGAAACGTGTTCTTTTAAAAGTGATTTTTTGCAAAATAGACCCTACGAAAGTGAAACTAATTTTCCTACAAACTTTATGATAAAAGAAAATTTTACAAAAAAGATTTTTATTTTTCGGATTATTTTTCTATTTTTTATGATTTTTTAAAGTTTTTAAAGAAAATAAAAGATTAAAAATACTAAACTTATAGTAAAAATTCTAGAAAAAATTCAGAAAATAGCTTAAGCTATTAGGATCCTAGGAAAATTAAGTTCAAAGTCGTAGCTTAACAAATAAGCCCCGAAATAAGCTTAACAGCTTATTTGGCCTGTTAGGCCAAAATGAGTATAAAGATTTAATAAAAGAAAAGAAGAACGGATGAGCTATTGTAGCATGGTGTTAAGGCATTGGGTCTATAATTAAGAGGTCGTGGGTTAGAGGGTGGGCAACCCCAACTTTTTGCAATTTTTTATTTTTTTTCTTTTTATGAAAAACTAAATACTAGGACTTAAAAATGACACAAAATTAAGCAATTTTAATGAAGGGGACATAAGCTAAAACTAACTAATAAGCTCAAAAATAGATTATCAATAAGCTGTCATAGAAACACGATGTTTGGGCTTATTCTCACTTAAATAGCTATATTAAGCTCAATTTTAAAACCAAAAGAAGTTTTGAAAAGCTAGTGATGTGTTTAATCTATTTATGAAAAGAAATTTGAGCTTGAAACACTAGAGAACAATTGAAAATGATGATGAAAGTAGCATACTCAGGAAATAAGGAAAAAAAATCAAAATCAAAATAAGCTAATTTGCTCAAATAGCAAAGACAGCAAATGAGTTTTGCAACTTAAACAAACAACTTATAGGCCACTTAATTTAAGCAGTAAAAACTATTACTTCAAGCGAGAATCTAAAATTTAAAAGCTAATTTCTGTTGCTAACTGTTTTTGGATTTTCATGTTTTTTAATGACTTTTAACAGCAAATTAAACTAGGAAAATAAGCTACAAATTGCAAATTTAGACTTAATCTATAATAATCTATACCTAGACTTTATCCTACTTGAATTTAAGAACCTAAGACCTACTTTTACTTAACTAAAAACTAAGCTAAAAGTGACAGCCTGTTCTAACTATTTGTTAGTATGATGCAGTTTGCACAAGTGCAAACCAAGTATTGCAGGTTACCTAAGAAGGTAAAAACTGCACTTGGACACACTCAATAGATGTGTACAGATTAAAATGCATGCATAGATCTAAGGCCTTTTACAAGCTTAGATCAAATTTGCATCAAATGAATTTCAAAGAGAAATTCACCATGTGCGAACATTCAAATTAAGCTAAAATACTCTCTAAATTTCCAAATCTAACTTTTGAAAAAATCAGTTCCTTTTGTTTTTAATCTGAAGTTGAAAAACTCAACTGTTTGAAAAACTTTTACCAACTAGTTTTGACTTTTTGTGGTCAAACCAACTTAAACCAAACACCCCTTTACCATTTTGACAGATTTGAAAAACTTCATAAAATCAAATCTATTTATCAAGAGCCTAATACCAGATGATTTTTAGCTTATAACAACCCTAACTAACATGAATTAACAACTGATTAAGCAATATCTAAGATTTAAACTAATTTTCTACTATTTTTGGTTTTTTATGGTTTTTAAGACAATTATATGAAAGACTATGATCTAAACTTAATATAAGCAAAAATAGTTTAACTAAATAATCTAATAAGCACATAAAAGAAATAAGCAACTAATAAGCAATTGAATAAGCAAATAAGCAAAGTGAGTAAATGACAATTATTGAAAGGAATATTTTAAAGAAATTAAAGAAAAACTTACCAAACCTCTAGCTAAACAAGAGGAACCAAATATGACAGCTACAAGCTCCGTAGCTTATTAATAAGCTAGGGTGTAAGTCCTTGGGGATCCTTCCCTTTTAGATCCCCCTTCCATAAGCTCACAATCCCAAAAGGTGATAGTTATTTTAGCTTATTTTTTATATAATTAGTAAGATTAGGTTCAGTTAAGCTCCATCAAGAGCTTATAGACTCTTGAGAGCTGAAATAGGCTTATTATGACTTATTGAAACCATATTGAGCATTTAAGTAAAAGGCTTTGAGAGAATTTGAAAGGTAAACACAGGATTTATTTAACAAAATACATTCATTTCATTGCATAAAAGAAGATTACATCATTCAAAAGACAAATTACAATAAGCAATATTTTAGCTAACCTAAATTCTTAAAAACTAGAAAAAGGAAAAATAAGGTAAAAAGAAGGCCCCTTATGCGTGTGTGAGATGAGGCTTTTTATAGCTGGCAAAGAACCTTCCAGGCTCTTAATTCTGTTAGAAGCTTGTCCAATCACCACCCTTCATTTCACCAATCATTGGAGGCTTGATTACATCCGTTGGATCACAAATGAGCTCACATGGATTGCAAACATGGCAATCCATGTTGAGACTCATTGTGCTTCTTTTCTGAGAGAAAACAGTACAAATCCCACCTATCTTTGTACTTCCATCATAGATGATGTATGACTTGAGTGTGAGTGAGGCCTTGAGATTACTTTTCTAACCTTGCCATCATGTTATAGACTCCATGAATTGTCCTTTTTACCCCTTAATTAATGTTTGCCCCTTGTTTTAACTGTGTGGTGAATTGAAAGGGACGATGAATAGTAACCATGGTTTTGGCGCCCTTTTATAACTGAAACGGGTAAAAAATGTTTAAACTTTGTGGTAATGGCAAGACAAGTCCTTCTCTTTGTTTTGTAGGAATGAAGTGTAAAAGGATTTTGGAAAATGGCAGAAAAGGTCCTTGTGGTTTTATAAAAGGAGTATTAGGCTAGGGTTTGGGCTTATGTCTTGGGCTTTTTGAATCCAGGTAAGGTATTAAGGGAAATTAAGGCCCATTAAGAGGTGAGGCGTTATTTTTAGACTTTTGAAACTTGGAGGACTAAAGTGAAACACTTTGGGTCTTGTCTTTTATTGGTTGTCTTTTTGTTGACCATGTTGACTGGATTTGACTGTGGGTTTGACTTTTCTGGCTTCGGCTTTAATTCTTTGGCTTCTTTTTTTACTCTTCTGATTCTCGTGTCTGTGCTTGCCCGTTTTTAAATATTTTCTTGTAATTTTTGATATATCCATACCTGCATACACAAAACACAAATACAAGCATATTTTTGCCATTTTTGGTTTGTTTTGGGTTTAATTGAGTTATTTTAGGTATTAACGGATATGTGTATTTTACACTTATCAGGTACCTGTAAGTTCCTGTTCAAAAACCCTAAGGTTATTATACAAGTCATCAATGGATAAAATGTCAACATATGATGTGTTTCTTATAGTCATTGCCAGATTTGACCAAGCTAGGGGCAAAGATCTGAGAAACTTGTGATTTGTATCCTTAGTGGATACTTCAGCACCATGAGCTTCCAACTGTAAGAGTAGTTGTTGAAATCTGTCATATCCCTTTTCTAACCCTTCTGAACTTGATATAGTAAATGCTTCAAACTGTTGTTTTAAAACAGCTTTATGCATCTTCTTTGAATTTGCATTACCACCAAACCTAGTCCTTATGGCTTCCAAGATTTCTTTTGCATCATCCATTCTATGAAATCTTCTCAGATGTTCCTTGGGAATGGCCATAAGTAAGATGGTTCTTGCCTTCCTTTCCTTTTCAATAGCATGAATTTCTGCAGCAGATACTGGTGGAAGTACTCTAACAACACCATCTTTTCCAGTTGAGATTCTCTTCTTAGAATTTCCATTCTGAATTACCTTCCAAACATCATTGTCAATATATTCAAGGTAATGCTCCATCTCCATGGCCCATATATCATATTCCTCCTTCTTTAGAATTAGGAGTTTGATATTTGAAATAGTGGTTGTTGTAGGAATGTATTGTTGTTGTTGTTGTTTTGGTTGATTGGTTGCAGTACCATTATCGGATGCATCTTCATGGTACGATGCTTCATCGTCACTAAGATGTTGAGAGAAATCATTATTTGCAGGTTGAGATATTTTTCTAGATCTGAAAGTGATTGTTTATGGTTCTTGTGATTCTTCTTACTCAGAGTCCCTCTAGAGGCTCTGATACCACTTGTAGGTCTAAAGTCTTGAATCTGTTTAGTCTTTTGTAAGACAATAGCTAACTTGAATAAATCCAAATCAACTATATGAGAGACACTAACTATGAATACTATGTGCTAATGTGAAATCTTAACATAAGTACTAAGAAGAACACAATGTAAAACTTTGTTATTTTCTATTAATTTCTATTAGGGTGCTCTCTTACTAAACACTATGCTGTAAGGTTCCTTTTATACACCAAGGAAACCCTAATGGGCTTTACAAACGCGTGAAAGGATAATGCGTATCCTTTCCTAAGATATCTCTAAGATTACTATTAAGATAACTATTCTGTTACATAAACAGACTTAACTAGACAAGACCAGTACTAACTATAGTACTGCCAGACTTAACTTAGTACTGGCAGACTTAACTATGTCTACCAGACTTAACTCTATAACTACCAGACTTAAATCTCTTTACAATAATTCCTAACAAAAGTGCCCTGGCTCCTCAAACAATATTACGTGGCCTCTGAATTATGATAGCCCGAACAGTGATACAATTAGTATGTGCTAATTTAGACATACCATTTGTATACTATATTAGGCTAAAAAGACTAAAAATTGACAAAAATGTATTGTATATTGTGTGTTTTGTGTTTGTGTATGTGCATGTACGGATATTAAAGAAAAAGACAAAATAAGGATAAAAACAGACAAACACGAGCACGGGATCAGAAAGAGCATAATAAACTAAAGCCGAAGATGAACCCATCTTCCATGGACCAACCCGTACCTATTTTATTGGGCCAGGCCAGCCCAATAGCCTATAAACCTAAGTATTTAACCCATTTATAATTTCTTAAGTCCAAATCCATTATTCATAAACCTTTATCCATAATTCTGGCCCAAAACCATATACCATACCCAATTCCATGTTTAATACCGGGGTCAATGGTCAAATTTATAAAGAAAACCCAGTCAAACTTTATTGTTCATCTCTTACCATTTTCCTTCTCATTTACCCTACACCAATAAACACAGGGTAAAACCAAATCAATCACCCCACACCTCACCCTATGCAAACCCCTGCCAACCTCTGACATACTCTAATACACGCTGGCAATCCGTGTGATGGGATTTTGATCTAAGGGCTTAGAGCACAAGATTGAAGGGCAAATAATGATCTAAAGGCTGAGAAGAGGAGATTGAAGGCTAAAGTTTTTTCTCCTCACACAACAAACACAAGAGGATCATCTCAAGTCTTAGAAGTTTCTCACATCACTATAAATAGAAGGGGAAAACACACAGAGAAAGCATCTAAGAGTAGGAGTAGGAGTAGTTTTAGGGTAGCTTATTAGTTTAGCTTATTGTAATTCATTTGCTTATTGTATTTCCTTGTTAAATGCATTATACTCTTTTTGAATATTAATAAAATTTTAGTTTTTTTAACAAGTGTTCCTAAATTCCTGTTTTTACTATTAAGCATTTGGTTCAAATAAGCTCAAATAAGCTACAATTGCTTATTCAGCTAAGTTCTTCCATAGCTTAGCTGAATAAGTTGTCTCATTCATTGTTATTAAGTGGTTCATTGAATATGCCCATTTGGAAGATAAGCCAATTCGGGAAGGGCTTATAGGGGCTTATTCTTAGCTTATCTCATAAACTAGCTTGTTGATAAGCTCTGTTGAGCAGCTTAAATCCCTGTTTGGTGCAAGGGATAAGGTATATTTCATTTCTCACTTTATAGCTTAATTTTATTTAATTAATTAAATGTATGCTTATTGCTTGCTTATTTCTGTTTAATCTAGCTTATTAATGCTTATTATAGTTGTTTATGCTTATTGTGTTTGATTGTTAGATTTAAATCTTAGTTTTCACTTATTTGATATAAAACAATCATAAAATTAAAAAAAATATTAGAACAATTTATTAGCTTATAGTTGTAGCTTATTAGATTATTAAAAGTTAATCATTAGGTCATATATTATCTCTGCAGCATCTGGTATTTGAAATTTGTGCCTTATCTTTAAATTTTATAAGCTAAAAATGAATTCAAGTGGATTAAAGGGGTGTTTGGGTCAAGGCAGTACTAACTTAAGTTAGTACTGCCAAGAGCCTTATGGATCTTTAGTTGATTTGAACCATCATTATTGAGTTTATAAGGGAAGGATTTAAGGTAATTGTAGGTTTAAATTTGTTTTTAATCAAATTAGTAAGTAGTTGTTAGAAGCTATTAGTTTAAGTTCAGATTTATATGCATTATATGCTCAAGTCTGTTTTAGTTAGAATTATTGCTCTTGTTGATTGTGATTTGGTGTTTAAAAAGTGTTAGAAACTAGTCCTTAGGTCTGTATTTGTTGGTTTTAAGTTTTGGTTAAATTCTCATGTCAAATGCATCAGCAGCTATAAACAGCCAAATAGCCTTTTTCCAGCTCAAATTTCAGCAGGTAAAAATTAGATTTAGCGTTTCAAAATTGGTGCACAAGTAGATTAGGACTTATTTTAGCTTAAAAAGCTTTTTAGAATATCTGTTTTTTGTCTGCAAGTTTGTTATTTGTCTTTTCATAAAAAGTTTTAAAAAAACCAAAAATATAGAATTCTGTACGCAACTCCATTTTCAAATAGCCTTTTCATAGCTTATTTAGATTTTAAATTACTTTTTAAACACAGTTTTAAGAAGCTTGTAGGATAAGCTTAAAGGTGGTATAAGCCATTTTATCATAAGGATCTGTTAGTAGGCTTAAAAATTAGCTTAAAAAGTGCTTGCCTGTCTGTTGGGTTTGCAGATTTAAGTTAAAGTGCTTATTTGATTTTCTAGCTTATGGCTTCTAGTTTTTGCTTGATCTTTGCTTAGTTTAGCTTATTAGGTTAGTTTTAGGGTAGTGGTAGCCTTATTAGTTCTAGGTTAAGCTTATTCTAGTTTTCTAGTTGCCTTAGTTTAAGTAAAATGCAAATTTTCCTTTCAAGTTTAATCTGTCAAGTTATAAGTTGTTTTCTAGCTTATTAGTGATTTTAAAAAAAAGTTGTTTTCACAAAAGTCCTTATTTTTCAGCTGTTCTATAACTTTGCTATTTAGAGTTTTTGCAAAAAGAAAAAAAAGAGAAGTGGGGAAGTCAGGGGTCAGCAAGGCTCGAACCCCTGACCTCTACCCACCTCAACCTTTTAAACACTCACAACACACAACTCACACCACTACGCCCTTGGGACTTTTACGTCCAAGGGTGCAACTAAAATTCATTTAACCTTTTTTAGCTTTTATTCATAATAAGCACTTCGTGTGCTAAACAGCTTTTTCTAGGCTTATTCGTTTAAATTGGATTCGAGTTTTTATTTTTCCTTCAAACTTTGCAACACAAGCTATTTTCAGTAATTTTCTTAGATTTTTAATTCAAGTTTTACTATTTTTCGTGCATTATTTTCATTAAAAACTTTAAAAAAATTCATAAAAATAAGAAAAATAATCAAAATAAATAAAATTCTTTTTTATAAAGTTTTATTTTAATATTTAGAAGGCTTAGGATTTAGATTTGCTTTCGTACGGTTAAAATTTAAGAAATTTATTTTTTAAAGAACGGGATTTGATTCCCGCTCTTGTTTTCTTCGTTTTAAACTTTATGCACTCTCAGTTTAGGATTTCCTTAGTTTTTTCTTACAAGTTATTAATTAGGATTAAGAAAAGTAAAAAAAATCATTTTAGGTTTAATTTTAGATAATTTAGGTTTTAATTGTCGCGTTTCTTTAATTTTCGTTATTGTTTTTATGCTTAATTGTTTTTTTTTGAATGTTTTATGTGTTCTTAATTGTAGAAATAGAAAATGAATTCAAAATCTTTGAAACCATTCAAAATGCGTGATCACGGACTTAACCGATTCTCAATTCACGCTTCATCAAGGGAAAACGACCCGGGAAGTTTTTGAGACAACTTTGGTTAAAAGTTTGTTTCTTAAATCTGACGTAAATATTACTATACTATAATTGTTTACATCCTAATATACTTATATATAAATATAGTGTGTTTGGGCGTAATCAACAATATTCCATAAATTAATCAAATCAAAGTAATACATTAAACTTTATGAAGTTTTGAAACATAAACCATCACACTAAGACTTGACATATTACCCTCAGGTTGTGTGACGAGGCCGTTACTTTCACTTGATAAACTAAACTTCCCCGCCCTGGTAGATAACATCATACTACCATACAGACGCATTTCTCTCGATATACTTTTGCCATCAATCAGATTTCCCCTGTTAAGGTGAGTTCATAGCCTCGCATTTTAAATCTTTTGAATACTTTATAAATCCGCGAGGGGGATACATGCTTAAACTATGAATATAAGTGTTATTCAAATGTATGCTATCTTGATATATTATTTCTTGTGATCTAAGTCCCTTTATGCCAAAAGACCCCACTATCATGGACCATTAATCACTTGCGAGTGAACGCGAATATTATGGATAGATGTATCGGGATTGACGAATCCCGTTTGTGTTAGCCGGATAGGTAACCAAACGCACTATATTTGAATTTCATAGGTATATGGCAATTACCTACACCGAGGGCCATTATCATTATATATATATCATTATTGATATATACACAAGTCAGGTTGTATGCCATGAGCTTAGACACAATAATACACTATTGATATTGTTTTCTATAATAATTGTACTCATTGCAATTATCACTATTTTTGGGTGTATAACAACGTAACCTACTATCCATGATGACTTGTATTCATACTATTTATCATAAATTATGGCACAGAGTGGCATGGATTGAAGATGGCTAAACTGTTATCATTCAACTTTATGTTTTCCTGTAGATTTTGGGACCTCTTTTTTGTAAAAACTCTGATGAATAAATGAATGATAACAACTTTTTCCAAAAACGTCTCTTTATGAGTCATTTTCTATGATTATGACTGTTGTACTATGAAGTAATACCCCAGATTAGCTTCCGCTGCTATATTTATCAAAATAGGGGTGTTACAGATTGGTATCAGCGCCATGGTTATAGAGAACAAGGTTAAAACCTTAACTATAACTACTTTTCTTTTTCTAGCCAAGAAAGTCCTCCGTGCCACTGCATTTCCCGAATAGTATGTAAAGATACATAACTACTATACTATTATATAAATAACTTATGTTATTTACACTAGGTTGTTACACAGTTATGTCTTCATCCAACCACCCTATTATCGTCCCATCCGATTCTGATATTGAGGATGCTTTTTCCTCTACAAATGTTCCAGACTATTTCCCAGCCACACCGGGAAACACTTCTCCTGACTCTTCAAATGATTTAACTAAGTATCTTTTGGCCACACTAGTCTTCTCACCTTTACATGACGATCCGTATATCGAAATCATGCAAGCATATGATGCTAATGATAATGAATTACCTATTCCTCCACTTCAAGCTCCTATTGCTCCACCAACTGTTGTGTCTCCATCTCCAATGTTATCACTATCGCTAATGTTTGATTCTCGAGATTTATTTCCTCCTGAGTAGATTTCACCACCTAAAGACATTGAGACTCCTGTTGAATCACTCATTCTATTATCTCCATCTTCATCAGTAGGATCTTCATCACCAGTTAGGTCAACTACACGACTACTAGAATATCCCTTTGATAAATCTATCTTTGCAGAGTTAGATAACTCATTATGGATCATACCGCGACCATTGGGAAGTAAACCAGTCCCTGAGGAACCTAATGAGTCAGATGCTAGTAAAAGTATTCATCTCTGGAAATGATCATTGAGAATATCCAAGTTAGTCATCAAGGGTCTTCTGAACAAGATTCAAGAACTCAAAAACAACAAGGGAGAACTACCATATTAGATCTGTGTCATTTACAACATTCTAGAATCCAACCACTAGATGTATGGTATAAACAATGAAACTTGTCAAATTTTTTTATGTAAATTATATAGACAAGTTATTTATACAAATGGTGATTAAGTTATACCTCGTTGTTTCATAATACCAATTGTGTATGTCGAGATTGTCTATCATGTATCATGTAGTATGATGACTCATATATTTATCCGAAATTACTATGATTCTTTTACCATCTGATTTTCTCAAACCTTTAAACACTAAGCCTCTTATTTGATCACTCACTCCATTATCTCCGTATCTATCTCTGGAAGTCTTCTAAAATTTCCATTGTATCCTATAATGTATTACTAAAGAATGATCACAAGTCTTTACACTATACCTTAACTTGTGATATGACTATATCATTTTATGGATTCTTATCCTGTGTTGTCTTTATAGATGCCTCCCAAGAGAACATCAACATCTGCAGCACCAGCTATGACTTAGGCTACCATCCGGCAACTAGTTGTTGATAGTGTTGCTACTGCTCTGGAAGCACAAGCTGCTACTATAGCAAATGCTGACAATCCAAATAGGAACACCAGACCAAGAGAAACTCCTGTAGCAAAAAGAGGAAACTATAAAGAGTTCATAAGTTGTCAACCTGTCTACTTCAATGGTACGGAAGGAACTGTCAGACTCGTTCGTTGGTTTGAACGGATTGAATCAGTGTTTTCTCGTAGCAACTGTGCCAAGGAAAACAAAGTAACATTTGCTACTGGTACTTTAACTGATGATGCCTTGTCCTGGTGGAATGCATACGCCCAACCTATTGGAATAGAACAAGCCAATAAGATCACCTGGACTAAATTAAAAAGACTCTTAACAAATAAGTATTGTCCTCGAACTGAGATCAAAAAGATGGAAGACGAATTTTACAACTTGGTTGTAAAAGGAAATGATCTCAAGACTTATATTAGAAGATTCCAGGAATTGGCAGTTTTATGCCCAAACATGGTGCCAAATTCTGAGAAACTCATAGAAGTCTTCATTAGGGGATTACCGAGAAGTATTAAATAAATGTTACTGCTTCGAAGCCACAAACTTTGAAGGAACCATTACCATAACCCAAAGGTAAATGGAGCAGGTAATGAAACATAATTATGTGCAAGAAGCCAATGATCATAAACGAAAGTTCGATGATAGAAGAAACACCACCGACAACAACAACTACCCCAAAAATCACAACAATAACAACTACCAAGATAACCGCAACAATAACAACCGTAACCATGATCACCATCAACAGAGTAGAAGGCAAGAAACCTTCAGGATTTATGCTGCCACCAATGGATATACTGGAAATCATCCCTTGTGTGAAAGGTGTACCCTGCATCACATAGGACCTTACACTATCAAGTGTCAGACTTGAAACAGGGTAAGTCATCTGACCAAGAACTGCAGAAACAAAAGACCAACCACTCGAAACAACCTGCAACCAGTATCCGTAACTTGTAATGCCTGTAGAGAGAAATGACATTATGCAAATCAATGCTCAAAAGCAAACAACAGGGCCACAAGGGAGCCTATTTACTAAGAGATAAGATTGCTTTTGTTCACTTTAGGATTTCTACCATAGAAACAACTCTCGAGGATATTCAAGTTCACCACCAGTTATATATGAAGGATCTTCTGAAACCCACTTCATAAGTTTAAAAACCCCAAACACCAAGCTACTATTCTTGTCATTTATTACTTTTATCTAGAATCCTACTAGAGACACGTAGCATAAGTGTTAACATTTGTAAAGTTTTGATGATGTAAGATATTTAAGATAAAGTTATCCATGAACTAATAAAGTGGTAATTTTGTTACACCTTAATGTCTGATGATATCAAAACTTGACATTGTTTGCCAATCGCATTAGTTCTATTATATTCAGCTCTAAATACCCGCCTCATACCTTTGAAACACTTATGCAACAACAAAGATTCTTGACTGATAATATGGGCATTTGTGCAATTAATGTCTTATTATTCTTCCCGTTGCTTCTTATGATTTTGAAAAATCATATCATCTTCTACACATCATTTTGATATTACGTTTTATGCTTAAATAGGATGATTTATAATCGTCTTATTGAAATGAATTAGGACACTTCTTCATTTGAATAAGGAAATTATAAACCACCAAACTATGAATTTATAAATTCTCAGTTACAAGGATTGGGACGCGTCTTTTTGTAAGTGACAAATTATAAATGAGTAGGCTTAAGTATACGAAATTTGTACGAACAACATTCTTTCGATCTGTAAACCATTTGTACAAACAAATCACTTACTTCATGAAATCATTGTCAATATTACCCTCATATGAATGAATCTCTAAACTTTTACACTCTATTATTTGACTAAATCTCAGGACGAGAATTCTGTAAGGGGTGGAGACTATAACAACCCGTAATTTTCATCAATGTAATTATCCATCTATTAAATTAGATGCACTGTATTATCAATCTATTAAATTAGATGCACTATATATACCACCTTTATGCAGGGAAAATTTTTGCTTTATCTAATTATGCAAAGTAACTTGCATCACTAAAGTAAACGAGCTCACGCAACCTCTATCAATGCCATCTATATCAATGTTTACATTATGTAAACACCCTAATATGTCAAGTCTATATCTTAATATCATTTTTACCAAGTACATTATCTATTTAACATACCATTTACAACGTTATATCAAAACAGGCATTAAACATTAACGTTTATATCAAAACCCTAATTATATGTAATGTATACATATAAAATGAATGTGCAAGCCTTCAAGCATGTGTACAAGTGTACAATGTACCACATTTGAATAAATTTTCCCTCCAAAACAATGTACAACTCTTTTTAGCTTAATGTACAATCTAATGAAGCATGAATTCAAACTAGCTCATTTCCTTCCAAAATCTTAAGGATTTCGTACCACCTCTTTAGCACAAATTACAGGCACTCAATAAACAATATTTAAACACTTTAACATCTCTAATCTTAGCTCCTACACTAACCCTAAAACCTTAATCCTAAATCCAAAAACCCTAGCAAACCCGTTACACCCTTAAACTAGTTCATAGTTTTCAAAAATCTGATCCGTTGATAAAACATAGCATCTGGGAAAAATCAATAGGCTTTGGGTATTAAGTGATAATACTAGGTTGTTGCCCTATGTCTTGAGATCATTTTTCCGGTTGACTCAATCCGATTCGACGTCGGATGAATTAGTTATAGCCGAAATGACAAAGGTGCGCAGATTCTGCACACCTATAGTAAAAGGCAATTATCTTTAAATTTTTGTATAGTAACCCCTAAATATGTAAAATTAAAAGTTGTAGATGACTCAAATATATAACCATGCTTACTTGTTTGAGCTTCATCAGAGTTACAGTTTGTAAATGGCAACTATTTTACCGAGATTGATGTTGGTTGTCCAAAAATGGCCATGTATAAACTAAATAAATACCTCAAGCTCCTCCATGAATCACCACCACCTTCATCACCATGACCTCACCACCACATCACCATCACTCCAGCACCTTACAAGCACCTCTATCACCACCTTGTAAGCTCTTTGTCACCTAATTTTCCTTCTTGTGGCCAAAAACCCTCCAACACCCCACACCTTACAAATCTACACTTCTAGATCACAACATTCATCCTATATACTTCATTAGTCATCTGTCTATAGCTCTTGACACCTTTCATAGCTAAAACTTAGGCACCAAGGGTGTTTCAACCCTATAAATAGCCTAACCGAGCACCCCTTTCAAATCATCCCTCGAAACTCATCTCACACACTCAAATGGAGTTCTAGCCTACCCCTAGCAATAATACAAGATCAAGAGAAGTCCTTAAGCACAAAATAGAAGCCAAGAACCAAGAAAAACAAAGTCTTGAAGCCATTACTAGGCTTACGAGTCATAAAAACCCATTTTGACCTATTTTAGCTCAAGTAAGCCTAAGATATTGTTCCATAAGCTTATAATCTGTATTAGAATGTTCATAATACTCTTAATATCATATTTGAACTCTTGTTTGAAGTCTTGAATCCTCAAACCCATGTGTTTTTTATTAAAACCCAAAAAACAACCCATTTTGATTTTCTAGCTAACGAATCCTTTTTCTAAACTTTTGTTACGTTAAAACATCTTATTTTAGCTTATACTAATAAGCTATAACCTGAAAATATCATTTAGAATCTTAAAATAACCTTGCATGACTTTTTGGACTTGTTTTGCAAAAATTTCCATGCATAGGGGTATATATCGTAACTTTTTGAAATTTATAACTAAAGGAGCTGAAAATGTCATTATACTAAAGTTATAACTATAAGGACCTATTTTATCAAATTTTAATGTTAAAGGTTTAAATTATATATAATTTATAGATAAAGGACTAAACTTGTAAAAGTTTATAAACCAAGGGTATATATTGTAACTTATCATCGACTAGCTTTTAAAAAAACTTATAATCTTATCGTATCACGATACTAGGGAATTTCATGTGAGGGGTTCCATTTGGGTATTTGTTTTGATGAGTTTGCTGGGTTTACGATTTAAAGTGCCCTGGCTCCTCAAACAATACTGTGTGGCCTCTGAATTATGATAGCCCAAACAGTGATACAATATTCCATAAATTAATCAAATCAACGTAATACGTTAAACTTTATGAAGTTTTGAAACATAAACCATCACACTAAGACTTGACATATTACCCTCAGGTTGCGTGACGAGGCCATTACTTTCACTTGATATACTAAACTTCCCCTCCCGGGTAGATAACATCGTACTACCATACGGACGCATTTCTCTTGATATACTTTTGCCATCAATCAGATTTCTCCTGTTAAGGTGAGTTTATAGCCTCGCATTTTAAATCTTTTGAATACTTTAATAACCCGCGAGGGGATACATGCTTAAACTATGAATACAAGTGTTTTCCAAATGTATGTTATCTTGATATATTATTGCTTGTGATCTAAGTCCCTTTATTCCAAAAGACCCCACTATCATGGACCATTAATCACTTGCGAGTGAACACGAATATTGTGGATAGATCTATCGGGATTGAGGAATCCCATTTGTGTTAGCCGGATAGGTAACCAAACGTACTATATTTGAATTTCATAGGTATATAGAAATTACCTACATCGGGGGCCATTATCGTTATATATATCATTATTGATATATACATAAGTTAGTTTGTGTGCCATGAGCTTAGACGCAATAATACACTATTGATAATGTTTTCTATAATAATTGTACTCATTGCAATTATCATTATTTTTGGGTGTATAACAATGTAACCTACTATCCATGATGACTTGTATTCACACTATTTCTCATAAACCTATGAATTTCACTCAACCTTTGTGTTGACCTTTTTAGCATGTTTATCTTAGGTAATTAAGCAAACTATGGCACGATGTGGCATGGACTGAAAATGGCTAAACTGTTATCATTCAACTTTATGTTTTCCTATAGATTTTGGGACCTCTCTTTGTAAAAACTCTGATGAATAAATGAATGATAACAACTTTTTCCAAAAACGTCTCTTTATGAGTCGTTTTCTATGATTATGACTATTGTACTATGAAGTAATACCCCAAATTAGCTTTCGTTGCTATATTTATCAAAATGGAGGTGTTACACACAAGTCTCTTCTACGACTTTCACGGAAGCTTGTTGATTAGCCTTGTTCATAAGCACTAATTCCTTAACAATGTTGGTGAGAGCGGTAATATCTGGAGAAGGAGATGAAGAAGAAGTGGTAGTACTCACTTTTGAAACAATAGGTTTGTTTCATGAAGTACGTACTTTCGACTTATTCTCAATAATCGTCACAGCGTCTCGAGGAGTATGGTTCAAAAGATTACCACCGGCGGATGCATTTAAAGAATCTTGATCAGATTGTGTTAATGCATTGTAGAATGTATCGATTTGATGCAATTCCAAAAAAAATGTGATGTGGGCATTTATGAAGGAGTTCTTTAAATCGGTCCCATGCCTCACTAAATGTTTCATCAAACTTCTGCTGAAAATTCGTGATGTCATTCTTAAGATTCGTAGTCTTTGAATGAGGAAAGAAATAATTCACAAACTTAGAAACGAGATCTTCCCATGTAAGGATAGAACGAGGGGGTTCTTTTTCAAGCCAAATCCGGGCGGCACCCTCAAGAGAAAATGGGAAAAGCATCAACTTGATAGCATCGTGTGAAACATTCTTGTATTTAATCATAGAAGTGATCTTGTTAAACCATCGAATGTGAGCATGAGGGTCGTCCCTCTCAAAACCATGAAATTAGCTCGAAGTTACTAATTGAAGTAACCCGACTTTCAGCTTAAAATTTTTGGCAAGTATAGCAGGAATAACAATAGCGTCTCCGTAACCCTCGGTAGGTGCTTGGAGTAATTCCGACATAGTATACGTATCCGCCATAGTAGCAACGGGATTCTCTACAATAGTTCGAAGTTCAGGTTCGACTATTTGCTTGGAACGTCTAAGATTACGTCGCTTTGAAATTGTGACCGGTTCAATAATTAAATTCGATAAAGAGCGAGTGCACATGCACTAAAACAAAATAAGAGAAATAAATCTAAAAAAAATATTTTTGTAAATCGATAGTCAAAGGTGCACGGAAGCTCTCTAGAAAACGCACAAAGAATCGGAGGAGCGGGTAAGCGCGAAGCGTTTTAAAAACCTTCTTCTTTCGGGTCGAAGTTCGTAGGATTAACCCTCCTTAAACCTCTCTTATAGCTTGTTAATCTAAAGATAATTGACAACACGGTTTAATTTTTTTGGTTTTTTAATTTTTTTTTGGTATTTTAAATACTTTAGAAAAAGTATTTTTAGTGTTTTTATAAATCTACAAAAATTAATTGAGATAATAAAATAATTTTGTATTTTTAAATTTTATATAAAAGAAAATGAAAAATAATAACATGTAAAATATATAAAAACAATAACTTCACGGGGAAGGGTCTTCAATACACTAATCTTCAAACCTCAATACGATAATCGTTTCACACTTCCCCAGCAGCTGTGCCAAAAACTGATATGATTATTTATAGTCTATATAATATATATATATATATATATATATATATATATATATATATATATATAGGGATGGGTTCTAGGGAAAACCATATTTTGCTAGAAAACCTAGAAAACTCAGAAAACCAAACAGATGCCCTAAAAAAACCAAACAGATGCCTTAATTTTTTCAGACAAAAAATTGGTTTTTCAGGCAAATATGGCCTCGATATAATGTCTGTAAAAAACACCAAAACCAATAGAAGCCCTAAAATTTTTCAGGCTATATAAAAGATTTTTTAGGGCATCTGTTTAGTTTTTTAGGGCATCTGTTTGGTTTTTTTTGGGTTTTTTTAGGACGTATTTAACAGAGTGTAAATCGAGCCATAAATGGCCTGAAAAAACAATTATATTACCTGAAAAATTAGAGGCCATCTGTTAGGTTTTATAAGGGCATTTGTTGTTTTTCTGATTTTTTGGGTTTTCTACCGAAATTAGGTTTTCTCATGATCTCATCCCATATATATATATATATATATATATATATATATATATATATATATATATATATATATATATATACACACACACACACACACACATCCTAGAATACCAAATAAGTAACAGTATAGAGTGTATCCTGTTTGATAAAAATTGCATGAGGACGAACAATATTTTATCTCTCGGATGTCGTATCCCGACAAAGTGTGAATTGAAAACCTTGTTTCGGTTCGTGATCGTGTGCTTGAATATTTAATATTTTTGATTTTGGATTCTAAATCTAATAACGCAAAGTGAAAATAATTAAAGCCACGCTAAACTAGAAATTAAAGCAATTTAAAAACCTAACGACATTTAGATCAAATAAAATCTAATTAAAAACTAAATTTAACCAACTAATTAACTAAAATGACAAAATAAAACTCTAAAAACTCAAATGCAAATTTTTAAACTAAAATGTATTAATCTATTTTTAAAGTCACAAAAATTATTTTTTTGAATTTTTAAACTATTTAAAACTGTTTTTTAAACTAAATAATACTAAAAATTAAATTAAAAATACTAAACTTAATCCTAAAATTTTAAGAAAATTTATAAAAATACTAGATACTATTCCTAAGATTTATAAAGAAAAACAAAACAATAAGCTCAAGTCAATGAGCTGCTAAAAATCAAATAAACAGAATAAGCTAAATCTAAAAAAGACATAAGTAATAAATGTTGCAAATGATAAATAAAAAAGACCCAAGGGCGCGTTGGTAAGGCGTGTGTGTTGTGAAGGGAGGTCATAAGTTCGAGTCATGTGACCTACCTTTTTTGTAAAAACATTTTTTTTATTTTTCTTTTTGATAAAGCTAAAGTTAAGGCAAAAATAAGCACTTTTAATAAA
This sequence comes from Tanacetum coccineum, assembly GCA_026074375.1. Lineage (NCBI taxonomy): Eukaryota > Viridiplantae > Streptophyta > Magnoliopsida > Asterales > Asteraceae > Tanacetum > Tanacetum coccineum. The sequence goes on along the minus strand of BQNB010022681.1, from coordinate 8,007 downwards.
AGACTTTTTAACATAACTTATAAATAAGCAAGAAAAAGCCAAATTAAAACTGACAGAATTAAAACTAACTAGTTAAGACTCTTAGAAACCTAGTTGAAACTGATTTGAGATTTTAGACACAATAAGCAATAAGCAAACTTAATAAGCTAGAAACAGCCTTAAAGCTATACTCAATAAGCATTAGAAACTAGAAATAAGCAAAAACAATAAGCTAAAAAGCATTTAAAAGGACATAAGACAGATTACTTAAAAAGGACTTAAGTGGACTTTTGACAAACTTTAAGCTAAAATTTGAGACCTAATAAGCACTAGAAAATGACTATAAGATGAAAACAGATTGAGATTGATACTTGAAAAACACAAATAAGCTAGAATTAGGAAAACTGATTTAGAAAATAAGCTAGAAAAGACAATTGAAAATGACAGACTACACTTTTATTTTTGGCTTTTTGGATTTTACTTGACTTCTTACAACTAAATTTTAAGACTCAAAAATCTAATTAGACAAACTAAAAACTTAAAACAGATTAAGACTAGGTTAAAACAAGCTAAATTCAATCAAAATAAATCAAAGATAAACTAAAATCTAACCACAGTTAATCTGCATTTCCTAACCTTTAAAAGTTACAACTATTTGACTGATTTTGTGTTGAAGATTAAATAATCGTTGATAATCTTCTAGGACCATTTAATCCATCTAGGATATAATAACATTGAACATGGAATAATGCATAACAGAAATAGCATAACGAACAAAGTTATTCAACAAGGTTTTACCAAACATTCCAAGCCCCAATATTATTTGATCAGAACAATACAGTAACATCAATGAACTGTAATAGGGATCATAAGATCCTTGAGGCTAAACTACATATGGCGTCTTGATTTCTAACTTTAGGGTATATATATAAATATAGGTAATAATATATAAATACTACTACTATATATAATAACCCACAAACAATTCAAGTGACCCTTGAAAGTTTAAAGAAAGAAAATCAATGATAACCTTTTTTTTGTATCAAATCAACGTTTACAATAAGATGGCGGGCAAACGAGCAACAAGCTGCGCCGCAACCCTTTTTTGGATGGCAAAATCAATCCTATTAAAAATAAAGTTTTGTGTCTTAGGGGTCGAAAAATTACTTTGCACAACCGGAAGTAGTATAGAATATTCCCGGGTCGTTAATCCCCAAAAAGGAATGTAAATGAAAGTCGAGAGACGTTTTGAAATTTGGAGATTTGAATGGAAAAGATTTTGATTGATATTCTAAATCTACGAGAAAAATTAAAGCAAGTTGCACTAAAAACAATTAAGGGCACTAAATTTAAATTAAAACGCAAAACGGGAATCCTAGTAACGCACTAAATTATCAACTAAGGCAAATATTATTCCTAAAAATGAAATTTTTAAATGTAAACCTCAAAAATGACAAAAGAAAAATTTCCTAAAAAAGATTTATATTTTTTTGGCTTTTTAATAATTTTTTATGAATTAAAAACTAAATTAATCTATTTAAAATCCTAAACAAATTAGTAAATTAATACCTAAAAATTCTAAAAAAATGATTTTTAACTTAAGAAAAGTCTAAAATGTTATAAAAACTTAGAAAAATATTTTTAACTATTTTTTATAATAAAAATCTATTTTATAAAACTATTTTAAAAAGTTAAAAATGAGGTAAGATCGGAATGATCCGTATACACTATGCATTTTATAATAAAAATCTATTTTATAAAACTATTATAATAAAAATCTATTTTATAAAACTATTTTTAGCAAAGAGATATTTTAGGGCGGAATGATCCGTATACACTATGCATTTGTTCAAAATGAGGTAAGATCGGAATTTTTCAATGGCATATACCACGGCTAACATTTCTTTCTCCGTCATGGTGTAATGCGATTCTGCCTCGTTCATTGTTTTGCTAGCATAGTGTATAGGCCTAAAGTATTTTTCATGACGTTTCCCTAAAACCGCACCTATGGCAAAGTCGCTTGCATCGCACATAAGCTCAAAGGGTAAATCCCAGTCTAGGGCAATCAAGATTGAAGCTTCGTTAAGTTTTTTCTTTAACGCTTCAAAAGCTTGGATACATTCATTTGAAAAGATGAACAGAGTATTCTACTCAAGAAGATGAGTCAGCGGTCGGGAAATTTTGGAAAAATCCTTAATGAATCGTCGGTAGAAACTGGCATGACCGAGAAAACTTCGAACACCCTTTACGGTGGTGGGATGAGGTAACTTAGCAATCACTTCGACTTTGGCTTTATCAACCTCAATCCCAATTTTGGAAATCTTATGGCCAAGGACAATTCCTTCCTTAACCATAAAATGACTCTTTTCCCAATTCAGACAAAGATTGGTGTCTTCGCATCTTTGAAGCATTTTTTCTACACGAGAGAGACAATTTTCGAATGAATTCCCAAAGACCAAAAAGTCATCCATAAAGACTTCCATCGTATTTTCAATCATATCATGAAAGATAGCCATCATACACCTCTGGAACGTGCCCGGTGCATTGCATAAGCCGAAAGGCATGCGACGATAGGCGAACATTCCATAAGGACACGTGAATGTGGTCTTTTCTTAATCATGAGGGTCGATGGGAATTTAAAAGTAACCCGAGAAACCATCGAGGAAACAATAGTACTCGTTTCCTGCTAATCTCTCGAGCATTTGATCCATAAACGAAAGTGGAAAGTGGTCTTTACGGGTGGCTTCATTTAACTTGCGGTAGTCAATGCACGCACGCCACCCTGTAACCAATCGAGTCGGGATTAATTCATTTTCAACAATGGTAAAGCCGCCCTTTTTCGGTACGCAATGTACGGGGCTAACCCAAGGACTATCCGAGATCGAGTAAATTAATCCGGCGTCAAGAAGTTTTTCAACCTCCTTTTTGATGATATCGTGGATTTTCAGATTCACCCGTCTTTGGTGTTGAACCGCCGGTTTGTAGTCCTCTTCCATAAGAATCTTGTAAGTATAAAATTTCGGGTTAATACCCTTGATGTCGGAAAGTTTCCAAGCAATGGCTCGCTTGTGTGACTTTAAAACCTTTATGAGAGCGGCTTTTTCCTCGACACTCAAGTCTTTAGCAATTATGATAGGCAACTTGTTGTCACCTTCCAAAAATGCGTATTCGAGATGAGGAGGTAAGTCTTTGAGTTTGACCTCGAGAGGTTCATCACTTGACGATTTATCAGTTTTAGCTTCACAAACATTAAGTTCTTTTTGAATTTCAGGCAAATAATTTTCTTGGTTATGAGGAGGTGGTGAGGGATCACTATTAAGAATTGCTTCAAGAAGAAGAATATCCCCCTTCGAGTCATAGTAATAGTCATCAACTTCCGGTGAAGTTGGATCATCTTCAAGAGCGAGGAAAGCATCGGCTTCCTCAAGAAGAAGAAAATCACTATCCCCGAAGGGAGTGAGAGTCGAAGAAGAGATAGAAATGATTGGGTCATAATAAGGAGTGGGATTGCCACTCGCGATCACATCGGAGAAACCGAGAACTTTTTGAGAATACTCCTCACAGGCCATTTCAATGACGTCGATTTGGTTAACCAAATTATCATTGTAATTAGAGGAGTATCTCGAAGTTTGATCAAGATTGAATGTGATTGCTTCTTTTTCAACATGAAGGGTTAATTCACTTTGGTACACATCAATCAAAGAACGTCCGGTCTTTAAGAAGGATCTCCCGAGAATTAAAGGAACTCGGGGATCGACATCAAAGTCTACGACTACAAAGTCGGCCAGGAATTAGAACTTTCCTACTTTTACGTAGACATCTTCGGCGATACCGATCGGTTGAGTGATCGAACGGTCCGCGAGTGAGATCCAGAAGAGAAAGTTTTTCCCACATGGATAATGGCATGAGATTTATGCTTGCGCTAAGATCGGCCAAGGCTAAGCACTCATCCATTCCGGGAAAATCACATGGTATGAGGAATTTGCTGGGGTCTCCAAGTTTTTCGGGTAACTTTTTGAGGAGAACCGCCGAGCAATGCTCATTCAACGGAGTTTTAGCCATTTCACTTAATTTTTCTTTGTTTCCAATTAAGGCTTTAAGAGTCGAGGCAAATTTTGGCATAAGAATCACAGCATCCTTGAGGCTAATTTCGAAACTCAAATCTTTAAAGATTTTATAGAATTTCTCAATTTGATCGTTAGCTTTTTCACGGCGCCTTTCATCATTACGTCTTGAAGGATACAGAATTAATGATTTCGGGTTAGGCATCGGAGCACTAACGGGAATTACAACGGGCTCAGAATTTGGTACATGAGGTCGGACAACCAAAGGTTGGACGTCTTTGGTACTACCATTATTAGTAGGAGGTACCGTGTCCTTTATCACCTCGGTTTCACGTTCCATTACTTTAGGAGGAGAAGAAAAAGTAGTAGGAATTGTGGGTCCTTGATAAGAAACGCCACTTCGGGTAGTGATTGTTTTCAAGTCACTTTTCGGGTTAGCAACGGTGTTGCTTGGAAGAGAACCTGAGGCCGAAGTAGAGGCGGTATTGGAATTCATGAACTTGGTTAGCAAATCGGTTAAATTGGTCATTTGATTTTGCATGTTTTGGGTTTGGTTTTGCATATTTCTCATAACCGCATCATTAGCTTTATTGTAGTTCTAAAAATCATCCTTCGACACACCTTGTGTTTGCGGAGCCGGAGCTTGGTAAGGGGTTTGATTAATCGGGGGTCAGTAAATTTGGCCTTGATTAACTGGGGGTTGGTAGGTGGAAGCTTGGTTGTAATTATTTTCCTGGTTTTGGTTGTAACGGTTTTGGTTATTTCCATGGTCGGTTTGAACGGGAGGAAAACCAGGAGGTCAAATTTGATTTGCAATCGGGGGTCGGTAACCGGTATTTCCTTGGTTGAAATTAGTCGCGGCGGCTTGAGAAACATATTCTTGAATATTGTCACGATAAGCGTAGCCATCGGTGGCAGGACAAGTACGGTAAGAATGAGCTCCACCGCAAGTTACACAACTTTCCTCGACTGCTTTTATGGGAGCGAGAGCTTGGGATTGGTTTTTCTTATCGAGAAGTAAAGCTTTCACCATATCTTTAAGTTCGGCAACATCGGGAAAGACACCGGAGGTAGAAGTGCTCGCACTCACTTTGGTAACAACCGGTTTGTTACGTAAATTACGAACTTTGGATTTGCTCTTGATGAATCTTAGGCAATCACGGGGCATTTTATCCAAAAAATTACCACCCGCAGCAGAATTCAACGAATCTTGATCATTAGAGTTCAAAGCATTATAGAAAGTATCGAGTTGATGTTGTTAGCCTCAATTTATTGAGTCGAACAAGGAAGTTCGGTCACTCTACGATGGAGCTTCGGTCTCTAATTAGTTAATGTTGTAATAGGATATTATCGGGAATCGGGCTCGATAGTGAATCTAATATTGTATATGTTTCGGGTTTAATCCCAAGCAAAACCCGAGCCCGGGTCCTAGTTAAATATCCCGCGCGTACCTTTAACGTGACGGGGTATATAAGCTTTTTCTTATTTAGAAAAAGCTAGTTGTTTCATTTCTAAATAAATTCCATTTTCTCTTTTCTCTCATCTCTCTCTCTTCTTTCTCTCTCTAAAGAAAACAACTCACTCTCTTTCTCATTTCTAGTTTGATTCGTGATTAATTCGTGTTATGAAGTGAATACGGGATCCTACAATTGGCATCAGAGCTTCAAGGGTGGATTCATGGTTGTTTCTTGTGGTTAAAAGCATCAAATTCGAGCTTATTTTGGTCCTAAATACCCCACGGCTCAAAATTCATTTTTGGGCTTGATTGACTGGTTAATCGTGGTGTTTTTCGTGTGATATAAGCTAAGGATGATACATTGTTACTCCTACAAGTGATACTCAAGCCTCAAGCTTGAAATCTAGCAAAAAAAGGTTCGAATTTCTATAAGTGTTCTTCATGGAGAGTTGCTACTTTTTGGACGATCCACAAAGATATACATGTTATTGTGTGTTAAATCTTCTTAGAGACACTTAATATTGCAAATCCTAAAAGAAAAGGTTTTATGGTTCGATCTTATACCCAACAACATCTTAATTTCACGACGATTCTGAAGTCATAAGGTGGTTAGGTTAGGAATCAATCCTATGATCCAACCAGAACCGGAGGATCTACCCAAGGATAATCCAAAGTTAGAAATAGCAGTCCTTAGGTATGATTGGAGATGAATGTATATGGGAATAATGCCGACTAAGATTGAGCTAACACTGGAACAATCACAACAAGGTGTTAGTAATGACGTCCTGGTAAGCATTGAAGGCGTTGAAGAATGAAAAAGAAATGTATGGATAAAGGGTCTAAAGAAAGAAGCCCTCCACACAACTTAAGGCAGAAACCGGGTCAATACATAATCTATCAGAATCACAAGATGATTGCTGGTATTGAAAACGACATCATGGACCCAGTGATGCAATGCACAACCCTTCCCAGCCATTCGGGTTTCTCTCAACAGAAACTTGTCTCATTTGTCACGGAGATACACACGTTATCTATTGACATCTCACTCCGAGATTGTTGATATTGAATAGGTGGCAATATGCTCCAGCCTCCGAGTACTAAAACCAAAATGCACTAATCGAGTCTAGAGCCAAGAGATCAATCAAAATCTCGTTAGGACACATTCCATTTCAAACACTTGTTGAACATCATCAGGTTCACAAGCTGTTATCAAGAGTCCTACGCAATATCATTGTGATATTTGCCAGAACATCCGAGTGATACTAATGTATTCACAATGAAGATGGAAATCCTGCTTGAGCCAGCATCAAACAAGCTCTTGGTAGGTGACTTGCGAGATTCTATATGAATCAAACTTGTGACAACTGGATATCGATTTGGTCCAGTAAATGAATTGACGGTTGATGAATTTTGATAAAAACATGACACTCTCGATGTGTTACAAAAACTCTTTAACGAGTGACACGTCGATTGATTTTCAAATCAATTTTCTCGTTTATCACTAACGTAAACCTGCAGGTCAAACGGTGGTAACGGCAACCTCAATCCCATTCAAATGCTCAATCTACGAAGACATACTATCTAGAAAGCTCAAGATTTAAAGACAAAGACTTCCGCAAACTCTGAAATAAAGCTTTCAAGATAATGCAATAGTATGAGCATGTTGGTCAAAGACACAAGATCGCAAGATGGCTTAGCCGATCGCAAAGCATGAAGGAACAAGATTACAACGAAGACAAAGACCAAGAACACTCGAGCTTAAACGACAAAAGCAATCTCACTGATCTCATGAAGGAGTGTCATCAATGAACTCACTTCGGGGGAGATTGTTAGCCTCAATTTTATTGAGTCAATAAAGGAAGCTCGTTCCCGTGTTCAAGACCTCACTTCGGGGGAGATTGTTAGCCTCAATTTATTGAGTCGAACAAGGAAGCTCGGTCACTCTACGATGGAGCTTCGGTCTCTAATTAGTTAACGTTGTAATAGGATATTATCGGGAATCGGGCTCGATAGTGAATCTAATATTGTATATGTTTCGGGTTTAATCCCAAGCAAAACCCGAGCCCGGGTCCTAGTTAAATATCCCGCGCGTACCTTTAACGTGACGGGGTATATAAGCTTTTTCTTATTTAGAAAAAGCTAGTTGTTCATTTTCAAATATAATTCCATTTCTCTTTTCTCTCATCTCTCTCTCTCTAAACTATCTCTCTGGAACAACTCTTTCTTTCTCCTTTCTAGTTCTAATTCGTGTTTGATTCTATGAAGTGAAGTGTTACGGGATCCTACAACATGTTTTGAAAACATTTGGAACTTCTGCTCGAACTTCATTTACAGCCTCATATCATTATTGAATGACATTTCTAATACCGTAAATGTTATCGATTTTCAGAAGACATGCCATTATTACCTCTTTTTATATTTGTCCATTTTTTAATTTTTTATTTGGTTTTGAAGATTTTATATTTTTATATTTTGTTTTTATAAAAGTTTTCTAAAAATGAAAAATCT
>BQNB010022680.1:0-57838 GCA_026074375.1 Tanacetum coccineum | reverse complement strand
TTTTAACTACCTAAAATGTGCAGAAAACTTATGGAATAAAAATGCCCAAATTTTATAAACCAATTGAACTCTAATTTTACCTATTTTATTAATCCCAAAAATATTAAACCTATTTTATTAAACCTATTTTATTAATCCCAAAAGACAGGGTAGAAAATGAAACAAAAGAAAATAAAGGGTAGGCGGGGTAATTGAAAGAAATTTACACTCTAGTGAAAACGGGCAACCCTAAACTATCTAGAAAATACAAAACAGACCCTACGACTATGCTTATTTTTTGGCTTATCTAAAAAATGAGAATAAGCAAAAACTTAAAACTACAAAGTTGAACTTGAGCTTATACTCTACAACTTTAACAAAAACACTTTAAACTTTTATCCACTTAATAAGCTAGAAAATAAGCATTTTAATCTGCATAACAGAAACTAAGGCTTTGCCTTTAAAATTCTAATTTTTCTAACTTTGGCTTATATCTAGCTTATTTCTAAATGAAAGTTAAAACTAAAAGATGCTATGTGAAGCTTATGATGTGTTCTAAGGATTTCTAAAGAGAGATAAGCTAAAAGTATACAAGGTTAATGAGAATTTTGTTCTTGAAAAGCTAAAGGTTCAGCTTATTACTGAATTTAAGCAAATCCTAATAAGCTATCTAGCTTAAAACTAATTCCTAGAAGCTAAAATTTTGGAAATAAGCTAACCTATGAACCTTGAATAAACCTAGATAAAAGGTTTTTAAAAATTACAACCAGAAAATATAAATCCACAAGAAATAAGCAAGTAATCTATTCTGCTGCTTCTACCACTTTTGCAAGATCATCAAAACTAGACTAAAAGCTTGAAAATGGAAATTAAGAAATGAATTATGTAGAGCTAATGGAGTACTAAAAAAATGCTTAATTCTAAACTCTAACTCCTAATTATCAATGCTATAAAGTAACTAGAAAAATGATATGTATCAGCAGTACCTACTGAGTTACTACTGATGTAATTGACAAATCAATAAGTGCAGGCCAAGATTTCTTTGTTCATGACTCTTAAATAACTCACTACATGTATTAAGCCTACTATAACCTAAATTTAACACTAGAATGCTTAAAGTCTCTTAAAGCTAAAACCACTAAACACCTTAAAGTGCCCTGGTGCTGGCAAGGTTTTTTTAAGCTTTAAACTCTAAAATTCTACAAACTAAGTTTCAAAACCTGTTTTAAACTTGATCTCTTTATCAAACTCAACTATATAAAGTAATTTGACAGGATTATGTTGACTTTAGAAGTCAAAGTTCCCTTAACCCAAACACTAGTTAAGTAAACTGTGTCAACTAATTTTTTACTTAACTTCTATTTTTAACACTAAAACTGCCAAAACCTTATATCTACTCTAACTTATACTAACCTAATTGAACTATTTGAGCACTAAAAGTCCTAGCTTAAGTAGAAAAATAAGCTAGTTTATCAGCTAGCTATTTAACTACTTATTATGACAGAATCTAAAAAGTGAAACCTAACTGGATTCTAGCTTCAAGAGCTTAAAGCTTTTGAATATCTATCCTAACTAAGCAATCTTAAACATGATTAAGCACACTCAAAGACAATATAATAAGCTAATGAATTAAGCTATAAATGCTAAAATTTAAAAACATGAATTTAAACCTGTGAATGTAGTCTCTGAACCTAGGTCACTCTTGTTGAGTGAGTGACCTTTAAACAAAATCCTAATGGCACATTGCCTCTAAACCAACAGGATTTAAAGCTCAAAATTGCGTATTACTCCATAAGCTTCCAAACTTGATCAATATGAATTCAAATGAACAAATTTGAATACTAATAGACAAAAAATAGTATTAAAAAGCTTTTTATAAAGTTTGAACTACTTTAGAACTAGAGAAAACAAATTAAGCTACAATGAGCTTATTACAAGCTAATTGACTAAATCAGCTTATAACATGAAAACTTGTAAACAAACTCAATTCAACTTTTTTATTACTTTTAAAAAGGAAAGTACAAGATATGAATCAAAGAGTACAATTGTCTTGAAAACTTTAAAAGCTTAATTGAAAAGTGAACAGTACATGTAAGAGAAAATTTACAAAGAAAAAAAATTGAACTCTCTAACTAAAAAACTAACTAACTGAAACTGAATGTTTAAGCTTCTATTTATAGAGAAAAATACAAAGAGGATGAGAATTTCGATCATTCATAGCCCTTGGATCCTTTTTCTTTGAATTTAAGCCGTTGATGGTCTTTGATGAGGTGTTCGAACCAATTGGATGTTGCCACGTGTGCAAGATGATGTGGAGATGGGAAAATACGAGGTAGAAAGGAGTAGGGAGAAACAGGGAAAGGATTTGTGAAGGTTAGGTTTGTTTCGGGATTTGGCGGGAAAATCGGTTATAGGTGACTAGGGGAAAGTTTAAACCCGCGTGTGTATTTGAAAGTTTCGTCTAATTGCACAATTAACCCTTGTGTTTCATTTCAATCCGTGTAGTGTAAAAATAGCTTTGAAAGTTGACACTTCTAGCCCTTGTAGTTTAATAAACAAGGAAATGGGCTCATTTTTGGGCTTTTGTGATATGAATGGTATAGAAAGATGGCCCAAGGGTATTTTAGTCTTTTCATCTTTCATCGTAATGGCAAAATAGTCTTTTTCCTTTGAACTCTTGTCCTTTTCTTCATTTTCTTGTCTTTTCTTTTGTGTCGGGCTGATCCGGCTTTGGTATCTCTCCTCGTGTCTTCTCTTGATCACTTGTCTCTTCCGTTTCTTTTCAGTTTTGGCTTGATTTTGCTCTTTTTGACTTTAATATCCTTTCCTGCACATTGGGACACAAAAGCACACATATTTCCATCTTTTGGCATATTTTTGGCTTTTATTGGCAAAATCCTGGGTATTTTATATATACAATTTAACACTTATCAAAATTCCCCAAACTAAAGGATTGTCGTGTCCTCGCGCAATTTTATCAATTGTACTTTGTAAAATAACAAGTTTCCAAAATGCCCTTGTTTTCTCCTTTATTGAATCACCTTTTAAAACATCTTAAGCTTTTTCTCAACATTTTATCTCATGGAAACACATTAATGACAATCATTGCAATTTTGCAACTTTTAGGCCAAGTGTTGACTATTATTCCATAGACACAAAAGGCAAAGCTCAGGGAAGCTTACAAGAACAAGATCGTCCCAAGAAAACCAAAGCTATCTGTTTTGGTAATACTTTATAGATTAAAACCCATATTGTATAAACAAGTTTCTAATAAATGAAAGTCAAAAAAATTAACATCTGATCAAAGTTAAATGATTTCTAAAACGGCTACTTGGAAAAGCCGGAACAAACACCCCTTTAAAGTTGATATTAATGTAAATGAGGCATTTCTTCTCTTTACAGTCACAGACAAAACAAAAAAAGGACCAATGATGTAATCCCTAATATGTTTCTATCTTTCCAGGAACCTCCCGAGAAATGAAGAGAAATGTGGCTGCCAGTATCCTAGGGTTCGGCTATAATCCTCTCAATTCGGCCAGGGAGCATTTTGAGACAAAACTTCATGCTACAATCAGGTAATTATTTGATTGACAGATCAAACGAGAGCCATAACAGGGCCAAACAGTTCATGTATTCATGGTAATTATGGAACTGTTCAAAAAAAAAAAAAAAAAAAAAAAATACTACTAATAACTCCTCCCGATCTTTTTTACCTGCATTATATGTCTGAAGTCATGCTTTCCGTAATTTTGTTAAGTTTGTCTTTGTTCGCTTTGTTAAATTGCTGGCCGAAAGAGCTTAGTGGTGGTTCAACCATGATCCTTGGGCTCACATGCCGCAAGTTAAATATCACGAGCTACAAGTATATATACCATATAGGTATTCATATTTTTAGTTGATTTACCCATTTTATGGTTTAGAGACAACGTATTCTAAATCGACCCATCTGTAAATAATTGGGTCAAAAACAGAACCTAATGCTTTGATTATTCATTCTTTGTAGAGTGAGCGCGCATTGTGCATGTTGATTGGAGGGTATACTTTACAAGAATACAGAGTCCAGGTGAAAGAGAAGTTATATCTCCTTGGCTAGCTACTCTCATATTTTTTGTTTCAATGTTAGATGCTTACTGTCATCTTTCTAAATAGTTGTAATCGGTTACGTACGGTTTTTTGTATGTTCAGGTGTTGGGCAAATCTATGAGGAATTGGAGCAAAAAGATGGAAGTATTCATAAAAGAACTCGGAAATAAAGAAAATTATGGAAGGTCTGTAAATTCATTCAGGTTCACATTTGTTAAATAAATTAAAGATGCATTCAAAACTGTCAGATGTACTAGGAAATGAAAGCATAGCGATTTGGGATAGCGAGGATTGCGTTGTGTTGTGGATGGAGGTGTTCATCGAATTGGGAGGGTTGTGGGTAGAGCGGTAGATCATATGAGCGGTATGGGGATGTATAGCAGATGCTGAACTTTTAGAGAGCAGATAAAACAAATGTTTTTGTTGCGCACATGTGAGTAACACACTTTATTGTTCAGAAGAATTACGAATACTTATGCATTAGAAGAAGACAGGAATTCCTATCATAGTACGTATGGCGAGCCGTTTTATGATCCAATTTGTGGATTTTATAACACACTAAATATGTACTTATGCTGCAGTTCTAAGCTCCCGCCGAAACGCGCGGAATACTTCAATATACAAACGCTCTGTCGCGAAGCGCGGGTATCAAACCTATATATATTAAAAGGCAGAACTCGGGTTGTCCGGGTTGACCCGGCTGCATTTAATGTGTCGGGTCGAGCCGACCCGACCCATTTTTTTAAGGCAGAAATTTAATGCGGGTTGCCTGGGTTGCATTCAATGCCCGGGTCGACACGGTTGCATTTAATGTGCTGGGTTGACCCGACCTGGCCCATTTTTAAAATTACGAAATAGCCCATCAGGTATCTACGAAATACCCTCTCGCATTATGCGTCAAATTATGAAAAACTACCTTCATTTTAAAAAATAAAACCCGCGCTTCGCGACGAAGCGCGACGAAGCGCGGGTTACAAACCTCGTTAGTGTATATATAGCACATGCATTCAAAGATCCATATCCAAATATTCAAATAGTACACGCTACTTTGTATAAATCACTATCTATGTATTACTCCTTTTGTCCTAAATTTTGGGTATGTTTGGCGAAATGGGCTGGGGCTGGGGTGAGGCTTGGGCTTGTTTTGAGGCTTGGGCTTGTTTTGAGGCTAGGGCTGGGGCTGAGGCTTATATTATAAACCGAAATTAAAATTTGTATTTTTTTAAACTTGTTTGGCAAATGGGCTGAAGCTGGGGCTTATTATTGCAAAATTACTAAAAATGACATAATTAAATAAATTTTTGGTATATATTAGATATTTTTATGGGTATATAAGTAATTTATGGTTCAAAAGCCCCAGGCTAAATTTTTTAGCCACTATTATGAGGGTTATTTTATAAGCCGGCTTATTTTAAAAGCTTTTTCATAAGTCCGCGTGACAAACGAAACTTATTTTATAAGCCGACTTATTTTAAAAGCTCAAGCCCCGATAAGCCCTTAAAAGCCCACAACCAAACACAACCTTAGTCTATGTTTTTTAGGATGTCTCAATTTAACTGTTCATTATTAAAAATAGCTAGTGAAGTTTGATCAAGTTTATCACATTACCTTTGCTTGACATTAGTATTGTAAATTTTAAAAAGACTTTAACTAATTAGCTAAGTGTAAAATTGTTATTTTGCTAAAAAGTAAAAAAAATAAAAACAGTAATAAATGCATTTTTTTTAAACTGTATATTTTTTGTCACGGGACCATAATTCTGAAACGGAGAGAGTAGATGTATTGACATCGGACTTTTTACGGATTTCTATAATAGGAAAATTTTACACTATACAAGAGATAAAACGAAAAGAATAAGCTACTTTCATTAACTAAATCACTGGAACGTGGCTAATTAAAGTAATGAAAAACGAAAAGAATAAGCTACTTTCATTAACTAAATCACTGGAACGTGGCTAATTAAATTAATGAAGGGTAAATTGGGCATAAGAAATAAAGAATCTTTGGCTTATTAAATGATTTTTTAACATATGCCTAACGCACAAAATAGGAAAACTCTTAAATAGGCACATAACGTACTACTGTACTACATTAAAACATCAATATATCCAAGACTCAAAAAACAAGTAGTGATGGTCGCTGCTTTTTATCTCTCGTTTATCCTCTTCCTATCATTTTCCATCTCCTATGCCATCGTTCCTCTTTCCGACACCTTCCAATACGTAAATAAAGGTGATTTCGGAAAACTTGAAACGGAATACGCCTCAAATTACCGTCTTCTCCCGCCATTCACACCCCCTTTTCAACTTGCTTTCTACAATAATACCCCAAATGCCTATTATCTTGCTCTCCGCATGGGGACCGCACGTACTAACTCACTCATGCGATGGGTCTGGGAAGCCAATCGTGGCTCCCCGGTACGCGAAAATGCCACATTATCATTAGGTTCTGATGGGAACCTTGTGCTTGCGGAATCCAACGGCCAGATAGTATGGCAAACCAACACTGCCAACAAAGGTGTTGTTGCTTTTGCCCTAGAGTCGGATGGTAACATGGTGCTAAAAGACTCAAAGGGTAACTTCGTATGGCAAAGCTTCGATTCACCTACTGACACACTCGTAGTCGGCCAAACTCTAAGGGTTAATGGAGGTCCGACTAAGCTGGTCAGTAGGGATTCGATCACAAACAATGTTAACGGGGCGTATAGTCTCGTAATAGAGCCTAAAGGATTGAGTTTGTATTACAAAAACACCATGCGTTATTGGTCGTCCAACTTTACCATATTAAATAGAGCAAATGTGAATATGGTAAATGCAACATTAAAGATCACAGGACGTGAATACAATGACAACTTCTATAATGAGCTCCATTGTGAAGTCTCTAATGCTGGACCTTTTGATAATCCGGTTTTGGAGATGGGCCTAATTCGATACAAGAGCTCGTTTTCCTATCTTCGATTAAGCATCGATGGCAATATTGAACTTCATACTTATCGTGACGATGTTCACTTTAACGCGTGGGATCTAACGTTCACCTTGTTTAGTAGAGATAAGAGTGAATCTGAGACAGATTCTATAGACGAGTGTCAACTACCGAACCGATGCGGGAAATTTGGGCTTTGTGAGGAGAGCCAATGTGTTGGTTGCCCGACCCCAAACGGGGTTGTTGCGTGGAGCAAAAATTGTGATGTCAAGTTGCTGAGCTGTAATGCTAGTAGCTTTAAATACTACGAGCTTAAAGGAGTTGATCATTTCACGGTTAAGTATACATCCGGGACTAAAACTAGCTTGGACAATTGCAAAAAGAAATGCACCAAGGATTGTAAGTGTATGGGGTATTTTTATCACAAGGATCAGAGGAGGTGTTGGATCACTGACGAGTTGAAAACATTGACGAGAAACTGGAACTCAATGTATTCCGCATACATAAAAACACCCATTGTCTAACTAGCTGCGCGAGTTTTTGCGACAGCAGGAATAATAAACTCGGAGGACTGGACAGGAAGAATGTTGCTCTTGTGAAATTTTAACCTTTTTCTTTAAAGTGTAGCAGATATATCCTTCTTCTAGTTGGATTTTTATTTCTTTTGGTGTAGTAACTGTTCCTTTGTTTTGAGATGCAATATTCTCTAATTATAATGTACGTGTACGCACGAGGCTGTTTTTATACGGAGTAGTTTTTTAGTCATGTATTTTTGTCTTTCAAGAAACAAACAGTTTAATTTTTGTTTTATGTTTTGATTATAGTTCTTAATTTCTGTTTATAATTATGTTTGACGGATGTACTGAGAGTTTATATATATATTTTTTAAAAGTTTAATTACATAAAAACAAAGTTTAAGTACTGTATGTTCTTTTTTTTCGCATCGATGGTTTTTGTAAACTCATAGTTTAATTTTATGTTGAAATATTGATGGTTGGGTTGCTATTAGAATATTTTTTAGATTTTTTTAGACAATAAACAACACTAATACAAAATATTTGAACTTAAAAGAGACAGTAAGAGAGCCCAAAATTATTTAGCAAAGGCCTAAAAACTACACTAAACTATAGTACACTTATTGATAATGGCATTCATTTCTAATGAAAAGTTACCTTAGTCACATATTAGGGACCGGGTGCACAAGGTTGTTTTGGCAATGGGAAATCAATTTGAATTAAGAAAAGGAGGTTTCTAGTAGGCATCATTTGATCCAAAACAAAAGACACCCAAGTACATTTTCCCCAACATAAGTCATACAGATACTTAAACACATGATCGTCCAACACATATCTTTTCGCTTCACGTGGAAAGATAGCAGGTGGTAAATCAAACTCTTGTAGAACTTCGGCTAGTGGCTTCTGCTTCTTTTCTGAACAATACATAATATAAGGCCTTAATTGTTCCTTTATTGATGTATAATCATTCGGAAACATGAAAAAAATATGTATACGACATATTTGATGAAGTTAAGGATACAATATTTCTCAATTTAAGAAGGCGAGGCCCTTTTGCGTGAGGATATTGCTTCAAAAGATGCAATATCTTCATGCCGTATTATCTGAAATATTACCATCCTTCGTTGACACTGGTATGCAGTCTTATTCATAAAATCATCTATGAAAAGACTTGAACTCACACATTAAGATTTTACAGACATGCACGTTGTGTATACGCTATATTTTCGAATATACAGTTTCACTTGCACGGTTGAGTATAAATTAATCACGATCCAAAGATGTGCTTTTCGGATGATGTGCTACCTGATGGTTGTATTGTGAAGAAAGGGGGATATAAAACTTATTTCTCATATGCAACGGGCAAAGGATGAAGTTCATATGGGGTGAAGATGCACTTGAATTTAAACAAGAAAGATGGATTGATCACTGTTAGAAATTTGGTGAGAGTGGGTGATGATAATCTTGGATATCGTTCTTGAATCGTGTTGAATTCACTTTCCGTATAAAGTATTTCGACCCTTTATGTGTCTGGCTATCACGAAATCTTTAAGGGGATAATTCAAGAAGAACACTTTAATTCTAGGCACAAGAGATTAAAGCAAGAACAGAGAGGAATTGTATGATTTTTGTATGTTCAATGAGACCAGATATGTTTTGTTAATAAGCAGAAACTAATGACAGTTAATGTCGGTTAAAAGTAGTTAAAATCGGTTAAAACCGAACATTCACAACCTTTCACCAACAGACATGTTGGTTTAGGTTTTGGGGCGCTGCCCCCTTGACCCCTGCCCGCTCACCTGGCAGCGGGACCCCAGCAAAGGGCTCTACCCCTTGACCCCGCAAGGGGGCTCTACCCCTTGACCCCGCAAGGGGGCGCGGCCCCCTTGACCCCCGCATTTTCTGTCGTGGTCGAGTTCATATTAGCTCAACGAGTGTGCACTCCACACTTCCCTAACTCGTATACGAGCAACTGGTGCATAGGTATCGAAGTAATCGATCCCTTCTTTTTGTCTAAAGCCTTGGATTACCAATCGAGCCTTAAACTTGTCAATTATTTCATCGACCTTCATCTTCCTTTTGAAGATCCATTTGCAACCTAAATGTTTACAACCTGGTGGTAAATCAGATAAGACCCATGTATTATTTTCCATAACTGAACCAATCTCATCATCTATTGCTTCTTTCCAGAAAGCACTATCTCGAGATTGCATAGCTTCATTATAGGTTCTAGGATCCTCCTCAATACTATAACAGTAAGAGTTTTGTGATCCAACTTAATCTCTTGATCCCTCAACTAAGTATAGCTGAAAATCAGAACCATATGAATTAACTTTCGCACTCTTTTACCTTTACAGGTACAGGAATCTCACTGGTATCATCAGCGGCGGCGAGGAGATCGGGCGTGTGTCCCTTAGAGATTCATCCGTGTCTCATTTTGTATAAATATCCTTTGGTCTAGTATGAAGAGAACGATTCTCATCAAATATTGCATCTCTCGACTCTATAATTGAGTTAATAGAAACCGAGTCATTATGTTCAATAACATAAAACATATATGCCTTGGAATGCTCAGGGCATGGATCCAAGGGCTAAGGAGATGCAAGTCGAATACCCTTTTCAACTCTAAACTCCTTTCAGGTTTCAGGTCCGGAATCCGTAACACTACCCTAAAACCCCAAACTGCGTAAAAAAGAAAAAGTTGGGTCGTTGTACCTCTCTCTCTCATCCAATATCTACACCCCAACCCCGTGGAGCGTGAGCGAGAGTGTTCCTTATTACACACACACTATTCAATAAATAGCACACCCCCGTCTACACATCTGGCCGGGGAACGGCGGGGGGGAGCGGGTAACTCACATAAGCAGGCACAGATAACATGATTATCTCTCATTGGCTTTAAGACTCTAGTTATTCCGCTTATCACACACCGCCTCACACACGTTTGTTATGTTTGTACGGAGCCGTAGTTTTCATGAACAGTTCTCTCGAGACGTCGAGAGTGACTAGATAGCAACTCACTCAGGATACACAACATCTACGCACACAACAAACGCGAGAGCGAGCGAGTGCGTAAGGGTGTCTCCAGAGTATGGGATGGGGGGGGGGTTGGTGGGGGGTGGGGGGGGTGGGGGGGGGGGTTATGGGGGGGTAATTAATATATGGGGGGGGGATATATCTGTTTATTAGGAGGGGGGGTTGTTTGGTAGAGTTGTGTGAGTTGAGGTATATTGTTGGATTGGGTGTATTGTGTTATAAAAAACACACCAAAACACACAACACAACAGCGAGAGAGCCTACATCAACAACAAATCATCTGAGCCCTCGCACTAGAGCTCTATCTATCTCTCTCTATCTCATGTGAGACATAACATCAACACGCGTTTGGTGCGGGGTGGTGGGGTCTCTATAAATTGCGAGCGAACACACACACACACACAGAGGAGTATACTATGATATACTGCATCTATGAGAGCGAGAGGTAGAATATATATCGTCTGTGGAAGATAAATTTATGTGGGTGGGGGTTATGATTTAATATTGGTGGGGTGGTGTAATATTGTATTTGGAATGATAGGTTATTATTATGAGGTGTTTTGATATGTAAGTTTAGTGATTAATGATTTGAGTGTATATTATGTTATAGAAAGTTAGAAAAAAATAATATAATGGTATTTTTTATAATTTTAATAAAATGAAATTATTATAAGTTAATAAAAGTAAATTTCAAATAATTAATAAATATACTTATCGGATTCATACACTTGTTTGTATCCACACTTATTTAATACAGGACCAGAAATTAAATTCTTACGAAGTTTTGGTACATACAACACATTAAACAAAGTAATAGATTTTCCAGAACTGAATTCTAACACCACACTTCCTTTTCCATGAACAGGAGCGAAATGATCATCACCCATGTAAAGGACATATCCGTCTTCCACTGGTTCATATGTCTTAAACCAGCAACGATCTTTACAAACATGAGTTGTGGCACCAGAATCAATCCACCACGCAATTGCATCAACCTGCACATAAAATGCTTCAGAAATTAATGAAACAGAATATTTAACAAATCTGTTCCAAACATGTACTAAATTCTGACCTTGGTCTTGGGATTGGTCCTTAGACCCTTTTCCCGAACCACTAGCACTTGCGTTATTCTTCTTGTTTCCACTACGGCAATCCCTCTTAAAGTGGCCAGTTTTGCCACACTTCCAACATTCTAATTTAGGTTTCTTGTTGGAACCAGAACCACCGTTGTTATCCTTGAAACCACGTTTCTTTCCTTTGTTTTGTTTGTTGTTTTTATTCTTTCCACCCTCTTCCATCATGTTCACCGAGGGTCCAGCAACTTCTTTTCCTTTGCCCTTGTCACTTTCCTGCGCCCTTAGAGACTCCTCTATGCGCAAGTGACTACCAAGTTGAACCAAAGACAGATCGTCTTTACCATGTTTCAAAGCGAGCAAGTTTGAAATCCTTCCGCGATGAGCGTCGGGAGGGCGGCAGCTTGTCTATCACACTTGAAACAGATATGGATTCATCCATTTTCAAACCGTGTTGTGTGTATTGTCCAAGGATTCTAAGGAGTTCGTTGAATTGTTCCATGACAGGCCTGGAATCGACCATCTTGTAATTATTGAAATTACTTACAAGGAACTTCTTACTAGAAGCATCCTCTGCCATGTACTTGGATTCAAGAGAATCCCACAACTCCTTTGCAGATTCCATGTTCTGATAAATATCAAACAGGGGGTCAGACATACCGTTGAGTATGTGTCCTCTGCAGATGTAGTCGTCATTCTCCCACTTTGCTCTGCGTCTGATTGCTTCCACTGTATCGTCCTCCAACAACTCTGGCATCGGGGTAGTCAGAACATACACAACCTTTAAAGTTGTCAAAAGGAAGTGCATCTTCTTCTGCCATCTTCGAAAATCCTGCCCTTCAAACTTATCCAGTTTCCCAAAGTTAGTAGTCATCTCTTTCACAGTACTTCCTCCAGCCATGATTATCACATAATACTTTATACGTTTGTTAGAAATTTGGTGAGAGTGGGTGATGATAATCTTGGATATCGTTCTTGAATCGTGTTGAATTCACTTTCCGTATAAAGTATTTCGACCCTTTATGTGCCTGGGTATCACGAAATCTTTAAGGGGATAATTCAAGAAGAACACTTTAATTCTAGGCACAAGAGATTAAAGCAAGAACAGAGAGAAATTGTATGATTTTTGTATGTTCAATGAGACCAGATATGTTCTGTTAATAAACAGAAACTAATGACAGTTAATGTCGGTTAAAGGTAGTTAAAATCGGTTAAAGCTGAACATTCACAACCTTTCACCAACAGACATGTTGGTTTAGGTTTTGGGGCGCTGCCCCCTCGACCCCTGCCCGTTGACCTGGCAGCGGGACCCCAGCAAGGGGCTCTTCCCCTTAACCTAGCAAGGGGGCACGGCCCCTTTGACCCCCGCATTTTTTTGTCGTGGTCGAGTTCATATTAGCTCAACGAGTGTGCACTCCACACTTCTCTAACTCGTATCCAAGCCGAATATGAAATCTCATTGGTCTCTAGTAAATCGCAATTACCTAAAATAGTTGATGACACTAAAATCACCAATAATCACCATGCTTGCTTCCATTCAAAAAACCATTCAAATTTAATGCTTTTCAGGTTAGCATAATGCTACTTTAGTATTACACCCTCAGAAGTTACCTTTGCTGGATATGAAAGTATTCATGCAACATTTGGTATGGGTTAGGGGTTGTTTGGTTTGTTAAACTGTTTATAGGGGTTGTTTGGTATCACTTATTAGAATAATCCGTTTATACAAGATGTTTAGGATTATTTATTAAAACTACTTAAAGGGGCCGTTTGGAATTAGTTACTAGATCAATTACACTTATGGGTTATTTGGGTTGCTGATGAAACGATTTTTAAGGATTGTATGAGATTGCTTATTATAATAACTACTTTTAAGGACTGTTTGGAGTTACTTATTGAAACAAGTTAAAAGGGTTATTTTATATTTGGAATCGACTATTGAAACTACTCATAAAGGATGTTTACATCAATAGAGAAAAGTTAATGTAGAACACTTTTTCTTTAAAGATCAAAAGAACTAACCTCTACTCTTCATTTATTTTGATATAATGGCATGGATAAAAACAATTTTTTAATTATGAATTAATCTAATTAAAACCAGAGGGGCAAAATAGACTTCTTACGTATCTCACATAACTCTCCATCACTTATCACAAACACACATACTTCCCCAATTTTTTCACACACACACACATCCTTAAACTCTCTCCTCCTAATCAAACCCTAACTTTTCCCTCAATTTCAATCATCACAATCAAGATCAATTAAATGATTCAAGAAGTAAAATCATATAATCCTCATCTAATTTTCTTCTTCACTTCAATATGATGATCAAATTGTTCATGAGAAGCATGTTTTTGGTTTTTTTTACTTTATTTGATAGATTAGTTCGATTTTCATTGGTATTGTGTTTATTGATGTTGTTAATTAGTTTTTTTATGAAATTTAGGGGTCATATGGTGTATTTCGTAGATTTTAGGATTTATAGTAATTTAGTTACGTATTATTATTGTTTGTGGTTGTTAGTTATGATGTTAACAAGTATTAGTTATTGATGTTGTAATTTTTGATGAAGAACTGGATAGAATCACATGTGATTTATTTCGGATTTTTGTATACTATTGTTGTTGTGATTGTTTTTTATGTTAACAAGTATTTTTTGCGATTTAATTACAAACTATTGAACTTATTCAGTGAATAACGGTTTGTTGTAATTGTTATTGGAAATCTAAACATAATCACATTTGATTTGTTAGTGTTTAATGTAGATTATTGGTGTTGTGATTAATTTTGTTGTGTTTATTGTTAACAATGTTGTTGT
Source organism: Tanacetum coccineum (assembly GCA_026074375.1). Classification (NCBI taxonomy): domain Eukaryota; kingdom Viridiplantae; phylum Streptophyta; class Magnoliopsida; order Asterales; family Asteraceae; genus Tanacetum; species Tanacetum coccineum. The sequence continues at coordinate 43,409 of BQNB010022680.1, read as the reverse complement.
TTAATAGATAATATGCTAATTGTTGTGATCTTAACTTGATTAATTTTTTTGTCGTTATAATTTAGGTCGTCACGAAGATAAGTGTGTAACAATGTAGACGCTGATATAGTTGGTAAATCTAACATAGTTGTAAAGATGAAAATGATACTCAACTTCAAATAGGGAAGACTATATAAACAGAACCAGAATCATCAGGAACTTTATTTAATTTAACATAAACATTCCATTATTATAATAACCAAATCCTACAAATACACCAGACTTCGATAAGATATACTTATCGGATTCATACACTTGTTTGTATCCACACTTATTTAATACAGGACCAGAAATTAAATTCTTACAAAGTTTTGGTACATACAACACATTAAACAAAGTAATAGATTTTCCTCCAGAACGAAGATCCTGAACACCCACCACGTTCTTTTCGCATGAACAGGAGCGAAATGAAGCGATCACCCATGTAAGGAAGGACAGATCCGTCTTCCACTGGTTCCATGATGTCTTAAACCTAGCAACGGTCTTTACAAACATGAGTGTTTGGTACCAGAATCAATCCACCACTGCAATTGCATCAACCTGCACATAAAAGGTGGCTACAGAAAATTAGTTACACGAGTGGCATATTTACAAATCTGTTCCAAACATGTACTAAATTCAGACCTTGGGTTACTTTGGATTGTGACCAGTAGACCCTTTTCCTGTGAACCACTAGCACTTGTGCGTATTCCTTCACTTTTCCACTACGGCAATCCATCTTAATGTGGCCAGATTTGTCCACATCTTTCCAACATACTCATTAGGATCATGATAGGGTGAACCAGAACCAGGAACCGTTGTTAACCTTGAAACCACGTTCTTTACTTTGTTATGTTTGAGAGATAATGAGAAGTTGCTAATCACGCACTCTCCAACGGATGTGATCACTCGAGTGGACCATCCGCGGCTTCTATTTCCTTGCCCTTGTCACTTTCATGCGCCCTTAGAGATTCCTCTATGCGCAAGTGACTACCAAGTTGAACCAAAGACAGATCGACGTTACCCGAGTGTTCAAACTATGTTGAAATAATCGTTCAGGAAAGGAGGCCGGACTGTCTATTCACACTTGAAAACAGGGATAATGGATACATATTCATTTTCAAACTCGTGTTTAGTTTGTATTGTCCAAAGGATCTAAGGAGTTCGATGAATTGTTTCCATGACAGGAAGCCTGGAATCGACCATCTTGTTAAATATTGAACTAACTTAACGATGAACTTTCTAACTACGAAGCATCCCTCTGCCATGGTACTTGTATTCAAGAGAATCCCACAACTCCTTTGCAGATTCAAGTTCTTAAAATATCAAACATTGGGTCAGACAGAACCGTGAGTAATGTGTCTCTACACATGTAGGTCGGTCATTCTCCCACATTGCTCTTGCGTCTGTGTGCTTCCACTGTAATCCGTCCTCGCACAACGAACTCTGTCATCGGGGTAGTTTAGAACAATACACAACCTTATAAAGTTGTCAAAAGGAAAAGCAATCTTCTACCGGTCCAACTTTGAAAATCTAGCCTGCTAGACAAACTTAATCCAAATTCCCAAAGTTAGTAGTCCATCTCTTTCCATAGTACTTCCTCCCGCCAAGAATTAATCACTAATACATTATACGTTTGTGTATAGAAATTGTTGTGAGAGTGGGAGATGAGAATCTTGGAAAATCGTTCTTGAATCATGAAGAGATATCATCCCGTATAAAGTATATCGACCTTTGTTTTTGGGTGCTTATAGTGCCATTGGTAGACACGAAATTCTTTAAGGGAGAAATTCTAGAAGAACACTATTACGTTCTAGGGCAACAGAGAGTTAAAGGCAGAGAACAGAGAAAATTTGTGGAATATTTTTGTATGTGTCCATGTAGTACCATAAATGTCTTGTTTAAATAAACAGAAACTAAAGACAATGGTATGGGGTGGGGTAGGGATTACGAATGGTCGGTATAAGGTCTTTATAAAAATCGTTAAATGCTGAACATTCACAACCATTTCACCAACAGACATGATTGGTTAGGATTTGGTGGCGCAGTCCCCCTCGACCCAGCGCGCGTTGACCTGGCAGCTGAACCCCAATATCAGGGGGCGTCTGACCCCTGTAAACCTATCAATGGGGGTGGCGCGGCCCCTTTGACCCCCGCATTTTTTGTCGTGGTCGAGTTCATATTAGCTCAACGAGTGTGAGTGAACTCCCACTATCTCTAACGTCGGAATCCCATCCCGAATAAAGAAATCTCATGGAGTCTCTAGTAAAATACGGCAAATGACCTAGAAATAGTTGATGTCACTAAAAACACCAATAACAGGCGCATGCCTTGCTTCCAATCCAAAAAACCATTCAAATTTATATGCTTTTCAGGTTAGCATAATGCTGGGACTATAGTATAACATCACAACCCTCAAAAGTTACCTTTCTGGATTAGAAGAGTATTCATCAACATTTGGTATGGGTTTATGGTGTTGTTTGGTTTGTGTTAAACTGTTTAAAGGGGTTGTTTTGGTAACACTTATGGTAGAAAGCGATCCCGTTAAAACAAGATTTTAGGATTTATTTAATAAAACTACTTAAAGGGGCCTGTTTTGTGGAATTAGATTACAAGATCAATTACAGCTTATGGGGTTATTTTGGGTTGCTGATAGAAACTATTTTTTTAAGGATTGTAATGAGATTGCATTATATAATGAAGCTACTTTTAAAAGGACTGATTGGAGTTACCTTATTGAAACAATTAAAGGGTTATTTTATATTTGGAATCGACTATTGAAACTACTCATAAAGGATGTTTACATCAATAGAGAAAAGTTAATGTAGAACACTTTTTCTTTAAAGATCAAAAGAACTAACCTCTACTCTTCATTTATTTTGATATAATGGCATGGATAAAAACAATTTTAGCTTATGAATTAATCTAATTAAAACCAGAGGGGCAAAATAGACTTCTTACGTATCTCACATAACTCTCCATCACTTATCACAAACACACATACTTCCCCAATTTTTTCACACACACACACATCCTTAAACTCTCTCCTCCTAATCAAACCCTAACTTTTCCCTCAATTTCAATCATCACAATCAAGATCAATTAAATGATTCAAGAAGTAAAATCATATAATCCTCATCTAATTTTGGGGGTTTCTCCTTCACTTTCAATATAGATCAAATTGTCATGCGAGAAGCATGTTTTTTGGTTTTTTACTTTATTTTGATAGATTAAGTTCGCGGTTTTATTTTCATTTGGTAATGTGTTATAGATGTTTTTAATTTAAGTTTTTATTATGAAATTTAGTGGTCATAATGGAGTATTTCCGTAGATTTTATGTGAATTATAGTAATTAGTGTACGTTTATGAATATGTTTGATGGTTGTTAGTAATATGGTAACGAAGGTATTAGTTAATGATGTTGTAGGATTATTTTGATGAAGAACTGGATCGAATCACAAAGTGAATTATTTCGGATTGTATGACTATTGTTGTTGTGAATGTTTTTAATGTTAAGCAAGTATTTTTTTGCGATGTAAATACAAACTATAGAACTTATTCATGATAACGGGTTGATTAATTGTTGGATATGAGTAAATCTAAACATAATCACATTTGATTTGTTAGTGTATAGATGTAGATTATTGGTGGGAGTGTTATGGTAATTTTGTTGGTGTTTATTTAACAACGTAGTTGTTTAACAGATAATATGCCTAAATTGGTTTGATCTTAACTTGATTAAATTTTTTAGTCGATATAATTAGGTCTTCACAAAAAAGTTGTGTAACAATGTAGACGCTGATATAGTTGGTAAATCTAACATAGTTGTAAAGATGAAAATGATACTCAACTTCAAATAGTTTGTTAATATCAGATGTTTTTTTGCAGGCGATTCAATTGCTAAAAATACGGCTCGTCGTCGTAAAATTCTTGCTTATAAGCAGGCACAATCGAAAATAAATAAGCTTCAAGGATAGTGTTGAGTTTGAAGGAGTTAGAGTTAGGCTAAAGATAACATATCATTTGTTATTTAACCACCCCAAGTGACGAATAAGTTTCACTAAGTCTTGAGTGCGCGGGGGATATGTTCAAATTAGCTCCACAATTTGATACAAAGTACTCAAGAGAACAAAATACAACAAATCATCATGAATGTGATTAGAATTAGTTATCCTCGTTATTAGAGATTGGCTTATGAGTTGCATCAGGAAGAATCAGTGACTTATATACTTTGTAGTATTTGGTTGAACATGTTGTATTAAGAACTACGAGTAGTATCTTATTATGAAATCAATGCATACAATTCTTGTTTCGCTAGTTTTGATAGTTGTAGATGTATGCTACTTATTTTTCGCATGTTGATATGTAAATCACATGTGATTGTTCTTCAAATCACACGTGATTAAACCTCTAATTACATGTAATTTATAATATGTTTCGTATATACTTAATTAACGATATGTGCATAATAACTCACATGTTTGGATATGATGAATTCTTGATTTTAGAACAATTGTGTGTCTAATAAATATATGTTATAAAAACACTTAATAACCTTTAGAGTATAATTATTGTTACTTTTGTTTCTTATCTTTACAAAGCATATGATGTTTACTTGGTTAGTATTTGAGCTTGTATATGTACTTTTGAAGCATAGAAAGAAATATATTTGCATATGGTTACTTTTCGATTCTTGCAAAATAGTGTTCTATATATATTGTGATAACTAGTTGAGTATCCTACTTCTTTCATAAGTTAATATGTGGATCGCTTGTGATTGCTCTTCGAATCTCATGTGATTTGACCTAGAATCACACGTGAATTACTTAATCTTCCATATGTACTAAATTTTGTAACATATGCATTACTAAGCAGAGATGTACATGTTAAAAAAACTATAAACTAACTACTAAAGAAGATAAAAGAAGTTAACATTTAACCAAAAATTTTGTTACAGTAACAATCTACAATAGTTTCGATACAAGTAACAATCCATAATAATATGAAATGAATAATCAGTTTAATATTATAAAGAAGGTTTAACAATCGCACTATTCAAGTATTCGCCACTTGTGTAGTCACCCTTGTCTTTGGACCTAATGGATAAGTCCTTTTTGTATGAGTATATGTCTTCTCTTCACAACATACACATTTCTTATTCGGCTTCAAACTGAATTTAATTGCTTTCACTTTTCCATTCTTTAAACGTGTTACTTTCGTATGAACTTTGTTTCTAACTCTTGACGAGGTTTTAACTTTAAAAGTGTTTGGTTTTGAAACTCCAACAAACTTTTCAATATCAAATGTTTTGCTTCGAGGATGGCACAATAACTTCTACCTATTTCTTCATTTGTTAAAAGACATAACAAATTAAATTTTATGAATGTACATGGATTTTACAATCACATGTGATTTCATGCATAATCATACGTGATTTACTTATACTTGCAGGATTAATAGCATGTATACTGACAAATTAAAGGTTCAAATCACATGTGATTTACGATACTTGCAGGTTCAAGTCTAATACTCTAAACTTGTGCATTAGTTACTCATTTATAAATATAATCATAATCACATGCAATTTCACCATATACTTCATGATCACAGATTCATAAACATAATTGCACATATATATGCTAATCACACGTGATTTACCTTTAACAGGTTCTAACACTTCGTTTACATAATCTGGATCTGATTCTTCAACAATATGAACATCTTCAAACTCATACCTGGAGACCTTCTTTAAACATCCGAACTTGTTTAGAATCTTCAGCATTCATACCTTTTAGATGAATCAACACTCTAAACTCGTTCAATACTCACAATCTATGTCTTAAATGATTTTTGTAAATTTCAAGCGGTGATTTGCATTATTGTGTTCGATTATGAATATGTTATGATAAACTTGATAGTAGTTGAATGATTTATGAATGAATTTAATGATGGATGACGAATTTAATTAGTGAATTTGATTTTTGATCTTTTGATTATGTGTTTGTTTATGTGTGTGTGTATAGGTAAGATACTTTGTGGAGTCTTAATTTTTTATCGATCTGTGAATGAGGGGTAGAAAAGAAAGAGAAATTGGCTTTTATAATTGACAAAAATGCCCCTCAAGTATAGCTTTTAGATCTAACTAGAGCCACTGGACCCAAATAGAATGGATGGTGAAGATCACCCCATTTGATCTTTGAGAAAAACCTGATCTTTATGGATGATCCCACCTTTAAATCAATAACATAGTTTGATATCAATCAACTCACTTCCTACAATGTTTAGAAGTGCCTCAAATTCATTAAACTCTTCTCGATTTTATCATAAACAAAACTCTTTTCTAAAAGTAGATTTTTTGTTGCACATAATGCAAGACTTTGTTTAGACTAACCAAATGATCGTGAGTTCAAGCTATAATAATTATATGTGAGATTAATTTGTGATAATACATATCATAAAATAGTTAGTTACATTTAGAAAAAGTAAAAAATATAATTCTATCCTTTGCACAATGCTCTCTCAAAATTTTAACTAGTGACATATTACAAAGAACTCTTTTAATGTGTGTCGTCATGGCTCTAAGCCAAACATCTGATATAGCTTGTTATTATTGCTTCAAGACCTGATTCAGTGAATTGCTACTGTCAAACTAATAGGAGTAGTTATATGATCATAATCAACAAGGTAAAAGAAAAAAAAGAGCTACCTTATTTTAACAAAATTGTTAAACCCATTCATTTATTAACATGAATGGTTGGATGGAATTTCAAGCTAAGTTTGGGTATTTGATATGCTGACACCTTCTTCGAAACATGCAAATATTAATTCAAATTGGGTAGGTCGAGCAAGGCTAGAGCCATGGTTGAGTTGTGAGTTGATGTTGAGTTGAAATATACCATTGTGGTTGTTGTCCTAAATTTGAGGGGTATACTATGAAAATTATTTGTGTTGATTACGAGTAGACACCTCTAAGATGCTCAAGTTGCAAGGTTTTTAGCCATGTCCTAGATAAATGTCCTGAGAAAATCGGCTCGGATGTGTTGAAAATTTTGAAGAACCCTCGACAAGCTAATAGAGGAGTTCCGGTTGGTTCGAAGTTTGGCTCTAAAGTTCAGTTCAAGCCAACTAAACAAGTTAATCAACATATCTCCAAAGAGAATGGTACTAACTCAAGTGGTACAAAGAAGCAAGCTGAATTGACTAGACAAGAGGCAAGTACTACTAACCCGTTTGATGCACTTAATATTGTTGAAAACGATGATGATCTCGGTACGTATGGGGGGATTTTAAATTTGGCTAAGAAGGGGGCAAATTCTGACGTGGTTTCTTCTGCTCATGGGACTTCATCCAAGGTATTTGGTTGTCCAAATACTACCCCTCTATCAGAAAGGATTAATGACCTAGAAAGACAAATGTTAGATGGGAAATTTATGCTTGTGGACGATGATGAGAAGCCGGTAAAAAAGATTGTTGATCCGGTTAATGCGGATAGTGATAGTGAAGTGGACGAGGTGTTCAATGAAATTGCAGGTTTTATGGCATCAACGAGTTTCAAGGTTGACAAAAGCTCTAAAAGTGGCATTGGTGTGGGAAATAAGGGCATATATGAACAATAAAGAGAGCCTTATATTGAAGACCCGTACGATGATGATGACTTTGATGAATGTGGTTTGACTGATGCTCAACTGAAGTTCGGGTCAACTTAAATATCGTATGTAGGTCTCATAAGTTTGGCATGTAATTCTTATGATAGGTTTGATTTTAAGCACAGATGGTGCATTTGTTTCCCTGCATATTTGACAGATTGAAATATGGGACTTACCCACATCCTTTGTATTTAACTGGTTTTTAGAGTAATAAATTTACCAGGGTCCAAACCCTTTATTAACAAAAAAAACGTGTTGTCGATGAACCTAAAAAGGAAAGTGGCAAGAATAATAATGGTTTTCAACAAGCTCCTAAAAGAGCATTTTGTGGCATTAATATGGGCCCGAAGTTTCAGTTTAAGTTTACTAAACACGTATATGAACATGTTTCTATGAAGGATACAAGTTGTACGAAGAAGAACGTTGAAACGGCTATACTAGACGCAAGTACTTCAAAATCGTTTGATGCACATAAGACGGTTGAAAATGATGACGAATTAGGTGTAAATGGGGGGATTTCTGAAACAACCGATAATGTGGTTAATCCAAACGTGGCCAACACGTCAGTTGGGACAAATAGGAAAAAAGAGGTTTCGAATATAGGGAAGAACAAGGAAAGTGTCTTTGCTGATATAAAGGGCGCGAGTGACGTGTATGAGGTTTATAAAGAAACATGGCATCTAAGAGCAGAGGTGAAGCTGAAATGAAGAGCTTATATGAGTGTTGAAAAAATGATTATGATGAAGAAGAGCGCGACTATTTAACGAAAGATCAATTATCTTTCTGTGACGGATTTTGATGTAATAGATGTTAGTGGTTTTATATAGTAGTCTCATAAGATTGGTTTGTCATTTTTATGATAGGTTAGGTTTGAAGCACACAAATAATGCGTTTGTTTTTGCTTATGTAACGAGCTGATGTGATATTTACTTTCATCCTATACTTTAATGTTCTTTTTAAATAATATATTTACCAAGGTTATAAATAGTGTGAGGCGTGGCATGGTGGCATGGCCAAGCCTCACGCCTTTGCGAGCCATGGCGAGTCATGACGTTTTTAAGGCGTGACTTAAAGCGGCACAAAATATGAAAATATTTATAAATTTATATATTTATATCATATTACAAATATATCGAGTTTACAAAAAGTGTCATACATAAGAAATAAAGTCAGAAAAACTATCTTTGCATGTAATCCTTTTCATTTCTATATAAAAATACGATTTTTATTGAAATTGAATTCAAAAAAGCCTCCACGCATCATGTTTTATCGCGTCGTATCACGTTTTTTCACTCATCATCTCACGTCAAGTCTTAAGCTCAAGCCTTGGTTTATTGCGTGGCGTGGAGGTCACGCATCGCGTCTTTGCGGCGCTGAGACGCGCCTTTTAGAACCATGATATTTACTGATGTAACAATCTTTAAAAAAAAGGTAAGATCGAGATTAAATTTGTAGGTTTCTTATGATGAGATTCAATTTTGCTATTACGATTTTCCTATTCCCGTTTCAAATATTGCTATGTACATGCGATTTAACAAACCGATTTTTTTTTGGTAAAAATGTGAATTATATTACCAACAGAGATGTTTAAAAAATATGAAGGAAGATGGACAAGCCCCAAACATCCTTAATACAGAAATATAACAACAATCAAAATGGAAATCTCAGACAACATCCTAGGATATCTCTAGAATAATACCAGAAATCAACATCTCTGACAGACCAACAACAGGTGCAAAAGAAACACCTATCCTGGTCTCATCTAACCATTAGACCTCTAGTCATTGTGACTAAGGAATTGGTTAGGCAACCATGGAGAAACCCCCAAACCTTGCTACATTTCCTTATACAAACACTCACCCTTAAAAAGGGGCTCTTATGTAAGGCATCACAAAGAGAGGGGTAAAACTCCTGTTCACACTAAGATCTAACCCCAAGACTCCAAGAGCACTAATGCCATTTTTGGGTACCACTCTTGGATAGGAGTCGCTCAGGGATACATCCCACTTAGCTACATTTCCTAGTCTGTTGCCAGAACATAAAGCCAACCCTTTATTCCTGACATAACAGACCAGGCATCACTAAGTTGGCATTCCACCATAGCAGGAAACCTTCCTTTTGCCCCTAAGTGAAGCCTTTAACCTCAGGATTACACAGCACACTGGACATGAAACACAGCAGGATTAAACCCTAAGGAAAGGTTCTTAAGGGCAATGTATTAGGCCCTCTGCAATTTCTTACATACTGTGAGACATGATCAACCAAGCCCTTATCCCAGGCAAACCAACCCATATGGTAGCATATAGCAAGAAACATCAGCCCATTAACCAGTGTGTAAAGATTGATTTATTCATTCATCTTAGTTGATGAGCCAAAAACAGAACATTCCAGATGCATTCCATTCCCAAATCTTACTCAGACCATAGGGATGCTTATTTAGGAAACACCAGGCACCTTCTTCAAATTTATTCCCCATTTGCTTTCAACCTCAACAACAGCAGTTGTATGTTTGACTTTAAGGGTTAACAATCTACTTCTGACACTCTTGATAATGCTTTTTGTAGTATTAGAACTACTCATGCTTATTTGGTTAAAGATTCTGGAGTTTCTTTCCTCCCATATATGATAAACAGCATCAGCAATGCACAATCTTCTCACAATACTCCAAATACTGTTTTTGCAGGGTAGGCAAGACAATTTATGCATACACTCATTTAGATTGTTTAAGTCTCTTTCATTCATCATCTTCTGCACTTCTATCCACAATGTATTTGAGTAGTCACAGTCAAAGAATAAATGCTTGTGAGAGTCTTCAACCTTTAAACATAGAGGGCATTTCCAACTCTTATTAGGATACCACTTAGAAAGCTTATCTTGAGTAACAAGCTTTTCTTTAGAAGCCATCCAAAGCACAAATGCTTTCCTAGGAATATTTTGTGGGAACCATATGACTTTCCACCATTCCATTTTATTATTCAGTCTTCTGGTGTCATTCCATACTTGAGAAGTAGAGAAGTTTTTCAGGCTACCATCATTAGAGCACCACATCAGTTTATCTTCCATATTCTCTTCAAGAGAGGGAACAGGGTATTGATTTAACATTGGATGATCAATAAACCATTGAGCTGGCCATTTCCACCCCTCGTTATCAATGCAGTCAGCTAATGCAGTATCATTATTGAAACCTGCTGCATAGATTTTTCTTCTGCTAATAATATTATCAAGAGCAGGCAACAAAGACCATCTATCATGCCACAGTGAGATAGTATTACCATTACCAATTTTATACTGCATATGAATCCTAACCTCATTCCTTAGATCCATCAAACTCTTCCAAAGACTGGTGTTATTACATTGTTTCTCAACCTCCGAAATACTTCTTCCCTTAAGCTTTATCATATGAATCCATCTAACCCACAAAGTATCCTTCTTATTAGCTACATTCCACAAATGTTTAACAATGAGAGCACTGTTCCATTGCTCTAAAGGTTTGAATCCTAAACCCCCAAACTTTTTAGGCTAACACACATCCATCCATGACACTTTAGCTTTTCCTTTTTGAAGCTCCCCCTGATTCCACAGAAAGCCTTTAAAGATTCTTTCAATGTCTTTTATCACTGTTTTGGGAAGCTTGAACACTGAAGCCCAAAAAACTTGAATAGAAGTCAGTACAGAGGCAATGAGTTGGGCTCTACCAGCATATGAAAGGCTTTTATTCTTCCAATCATGCACTCTAGACTTAACTTTATCAACAAGGCTTTTACAGTCATTAACCCCTAACTGTTTGGCAACAAGAGGCACCCCAAGATATCTTACAGGAAGTTTTCCTCTTTTAAAAGGAAGGATATTCAGGATTCTAGCAATGGTAACATCATCTATGCTGCCACAGAAAATGGTACTTTTTCCCAAATTAGGATACAACCCAGAAATTTTACTAAAGTCTTCCAAAGCCTGTTTGATAACTTTGACTGAAGTAGTATCCCCATGACAAAGTACAAGAAGATCATCAGCAAAACATAAATGGGTTATTAGAAGTTTTTTGCATCCTAAATGGTATTTAAAATTCTTCTCTTCACTGATCCTTTGTTTTAGGATTAGATTAAAAACTTCCATGACAATGGTGAATAAGTAAGGAGACAAAGGGTCCCCCTGCCTAAGCCCTCTCCCACCTTTGAAGTATCCATGTCTTTCTCCATTAATACATATAGAATAAGATGGTGTAGAGACACAAGTCATAATCCAGCCAATCATTTTGCTATGAACCCCAAACATCCTCAGAGCTTTTTCAAGGAAGGACCACTTCACTGTATCATAAGCTTTTTGTATGTCAATCTTCATAGAGCATCTCTTAGGGCCTTTTGTACAGTTGTACCCCTTAAGAAGCTCTTGAGTAAGAAGAATGTTATCAGTAATTTATCTTCCAGGGATGAAAGCACTTTGATTTTTATCAATAATGGTGTCAAGAACATTTTTAATCCTGTTGGTGAGAATTTTACTTATGCATTTATAGACTACATTGCAACAAGCAATGGGTCTGAAATCAGTGACTCTATTAGGAGTACTGACCTTAGGTACAAGCAATGGGTTTGTAATTTTGATATCTAGTGCACTTTATTAGGGTAGGTACTGACCTTGGGAAACATGAGTTATTAAGATCATCATTCAAACTTACAAAAAGGTTTCCATTAAGAGAATTCTTCAACAACAATACAAACATCCTCAACCAATACTTAGATCAGGTCTTTCTTAAAGGTGGGGGAAAAAAATTTGTTGCTACGTGAAACCATCAGGGCCAGGGGCTTTGTTATCATCAATACTAAACATTGCTTCCTTGATCTCATCTTTAGACACCTCCCTGATCATTTCACCAGCAACATCCAAATCAATTTTGTTTTTGAAGATTTTAGAGTCCAAATCCAAACACTCCATATTAGGCTGAGGGCCAAGAAAAGACTCAAAGTGTTTCAAAAATTAAATAGGAACCTCATCATCCACATATCTGATATTGTCAGTACCCCATATCTCAGCTACTCTATTTTTGCTAATTCTTCCTTTAATGACTTTATGGAAGAAAGCAGAATTTCTGTCACCTTCATTCATCCATTGAACTTTAGCTCTTTGGAACATAAGTTTTTCCTCATCCTCCAAGGCAATTGAGTACTCACCCAAGGTATCAACACCTATCTTCCTTAAAGAGTCATTATAAGGATCCTTGTCAATGCTATTTTGAATATCATCCAGGGCCTTCTTAAGCTTTTTGACCTTTTCATTTAAGTTCCTATTTTTCTAGTTGAGATTGTTCATCACAGGTTTCATTGCTTTAAGCTTTTTCACCAGCCTAAACATTGCAAATCCTTCAACTTCCTTATTCTATTTTTCTTCAACTAAGGTTTTAAATTCTTCTTTGTCTGCAACATAATTAGCAAACCTGAATGCTCTAGTTTGAGCCTTCATGTTTTTGGAACAAGTTAAGACAGCAGGACTGTGATCAGAAATCCCATATGGAAGAAAAACCACATGAGCCCTTTTATGAATATCAAAGAACTCTTCATTGCCCATTACTCTATCAATCTTCTTGAGGATACTATAGTTAGGGTTTAGAAGGCTTTTAGTCCAGGTGAAATGGAGGCTTGTACTAGCAACATCATCAATCTTCAGGTTATTAACACAGTCCTGGAAATCCTCCATATCCTGACTTCTATAAGACATACCCTCAGAATGATCCTCAAGGTTGAGACTTACATTCATGTCTCCTATAATAATCCAGGGATTGTTGTTACAGATAGACTTGTAGTTGTTTAAATCAATCCAAAGTTTCTTCCTTAATCTGCCCTCCATCTCAGCATGAATAAAGGAACACAAAATTCTTTCTTTAGTACTGAGATTTTCAATCAAACAGAACATAGCTTGATCTGATGCATGAATCACCATACAATGTACCTTATTGCTGTCCCAACCAACCATAATTCTGCAACCTCTACTGCACCACTGAGCATTATCAACCCATATCCATCTACCAAAAACTTTATCACCAATTCTTTTGACTTTAGGGCCTTTAAGTCTGGTTTCAAGAATTGCACATATACTTAATTTTTCATCAATTAACAATTCCTTCACAGCATTCTGCTTAGAGATCTTTCCTAAACCTCTAATATTCCAGGCGACAATGTTAAAATCCATAAATCAGCTAATAGAGTTACCACTCTTCCCCCCTGAAATAGCTTGAAGAAATCTCGTTCCTTTTACTAGCAGATCCATTTAATTCAACAAAAACATCATCATCCTCATTATGTGCTTCATTAACATCTTCTACAGTCCCCTCTTAATCAGGATCATCAATTAATACAGAGAACTTGTTAGCACTTCTTCTGATACTATCAACCATAAACTTATTAACATTCCATTTGTTCCTCATGACAGGGCTCTCATTCTTTTCATTGTTGACTTTGACAGCTCCCTGCTCATCACTATTATTTCCTTTATCTACTTCCTTAACATCTTTCTTACTAACAGGTTGGTACATGACATTAGTCTTCTTTGTCCTATTACTCCTTCTAGCCTGTTTGGTAGCCATCTGTTTTTTCCTATTAACTTGATCATACATCTTCTTCACCTTATCCTTTTTTCTTATCTTTCTTCCACATCCCTAACTGCCTTGTCATTTTCTTCAATTTCTTCCACTGTTCTTGGTCTGTACCTACATTTTTCATCTGTGTGTCCAAACAGTAAACAAAAGGAGCATAAAGGAGGCTTCCAATCATATTCAACCTTCATAATTTTCCTTCTAATTTCCATGTTATCACCATTTTTGTACACAATTTCAACCTGGTCAGGCACTTCTATATCAGCTTCAACTTTAATCATTACCCTAGCATATCCTGTTCTCCTATTGCCAGAATTGCACATCTGAGTAGTAACTTGGTCCATTATCAGAGGGTTCCCAAGCCTACTAGCAATAGCACTAATCCCCTTAGTACTCCATGCTTCTAATGGAAGATTTTTAAACTTCACCCACAGAGGAAGCTTATTAGGTTTAGTTCTTTCTAGGCATACACTAGGGTCCTACTTTTGCACAAACATAGGCTTACCATTAACCATCCATGGTCCATTCTCAATTACATCACTTAGACCATTTTCATTCTTAAACTTGAATAAGTACATCCCATTACCATGAGTAATGATGTTCTTAAGTCCATATTTGCCCCACATCCTGAAAATGTTATATCTAAGTTCCTGATAGGACATTTTGTAGCCCACAAAGTATCCACAAACAGTAAGATCCCATTTCTTGCTACCCTCTTTAATTATCTCATCATCAAAAATGACAACCTCAACACCATTATCACTAATGACAGTAGGAATTCGTGTAAGCTTGTTATCTAACTTTTGATTTAGAATTTTAGCATAAGAAGAGATCACAGGCTTATCCATATTTTCACTTACATTGCTTTTAGATCCTGAATCAAGGCTCACCAATTCATCCTCATCCTTATCAATAACAGTTTCAACCACCTTAGCTCCCCTGTTTCCAGAATCCTCCTCTACCTCATAACTTTTCTCCTGAAGGTCAGCCTCAATCCCTGAATTACCCTCCTGAACCTTGACATATTCTTCACTATCACCAATTTCATTGTTTAACACCCTATTTTTAGATTTCTTCTTGGTTTTATTCACTTTTATACCATAATCAAAGTCAATAAGCTTGCTTGGAACCCTAATTTGCCTTTTATCATTTTGCCTAATAGTAGACATTATGATACTTGTTCATTTTTCATATGTAATATATGCGGAATATATTACATATTTTGCTTTTACCTTTCGATTTATTTTATTTAACCGACCACCAAAGTCTTACAACTTGAAACCTCAATCCTTTATCAACGTGTCGCGTTGACGTAATCATCCATCAGAAAACCCAAATTCGTCATCCTAGTAGTGGGATATAGCCGTTAAGTTAAGCTGCATCTTCTGGTCGAGCCGTTCCGTTTTCCGTTTGTGCTGTGCTTATTATTTGCATTTCTGCTAATTGTTCTGCAACATCGAGGTGAGTTCATAGCCCCACATTTTTACTCGTTTTGAATAAATGTTTTATTATCTTTTTGGGGTGAGAAACATGCTCATTTACAACTCGGTTACATGATTGATATCACACTTTGTTTTACTTAAGGATGCAAATACTTAAAACCTTTCTTTTGGAAATACATTGGTTGATTTTACTATGGACACAAGTATCTTGATCTACTTTCCTAGTTTGCGTGTTGCCTAAGTTACGAATAGACCACTAATGCCCGAACTATCATGAACCGTTAATTTCTTGACCGACGGACTGGTTAAGTAAGCGTGAGTGTTATAAATAGATCTATTGGGAGTAATTATCCCTATCCGGGTAAGTAGCACTTACTAGATTCGGAGGTCCCGAACAAACAGATATATACCATGTCGGATTTTCAATAGGTGATCTTGGTCGGATACCTTTAGGGCGAGTAATTCTTTTTGGCATATAAAATGCTTCATTTAATTGAGCTTCGATGTCATGAGCTTAGCGCAACAGTAAATGTTATTATGTGAAGTTGTATTTGTTATAACTGTCACATATGTTTTATAACTTGTGGTCCACACTGCTTTTGTTGAACGTTTCAAATTGTTAAATACTCTTCGTAATACTGTGAGTGAAGCAGTATTCACTAAACGCTTTTGGATTCTTGCAAACGCTTTACTTAAACCTATGAATTCACTCAACTTTATGTTGACCGTTTTTAGCATGTTTTTCTCAGGTGTTTAGCTTTGGACTTCTTGACGTGCTATGTGGAGTCTACGTGCAATATGATGCCATTTATCAAGACTTTTATTATCATTCATACTCGTTGTCTTTTGAAAACTAAATTTTGCTTCCGCAAATGTTTAAATTTCTTTTGAATCTTGTAAAACTTATCTATTTTTTTAAATAATGCAACGAGTTATAATTTTCAAAACGTCCATTAGTGGTCGTTCTCTCGTGCCTTGTGTTCGAAATATGATGACGTCACGCCCCCGGACACGTATTCTGTCCAGGCCCCGTCTGGGGGTGTGACAGTATGGTGCACAAGTTGATGGAGCAAAAGATGCAAGCGAAGCATGAGAGGGCAATGGAAGGAAACAAAAGGAAGTGGGAGAACTTCCAAAGTGGGAACAGTAGTAGGGGCAACTACAAGGATAACTTTCGCCATCAGCAGAATAACCAAAAGCAAGGAAATGCGCGAGCTATGACCACTGCTCCGAACGAGAGTAATGTGCATACTGGACCACTCCCGCTGTGTAACCGTTGCTTTGTTTATCATATTGGTCCTTGTACGATCCAGTGCCATAAGTGTGGAAAGGTTGGGCACAAGTCGAGGTATTGCAAGGAGAAGAATGTTGCCACAGGTGCAAATGCTCAGCCCAATTGGACTTGTTATGATTGTGGTGAGCAGGGACATACAAGGAACCACTGTCCAAAGAAGAACAAGCCACAAGGTGGAAACACTAGTGGTCGAGCCTATGTGATTAAGGATGCTGACAAGCAAGGGCCGAATGTGGTTACGGGTACGTTTCTACTTAATAACCGCCATGCTTCTATTTTGTTTGATTCGGGTTCCGATAGGAGTTTTGTGAATACTAGATTTAGTCACTTAATAGATATCAACCCGGATAAACTAGATGTTAGTTATGAAGTTGAGTTAGCTGATGGAAAAGTGGTTAGCACTAACACAGTGTTGAGAGGCTGCACTCTAAATTTGGTGAACCATCTTTTTGAAATCGATCTCATGCCTATTGAACTTTGGTATGTTTGACGTCATCAATGGGATGAACTGGTTAGCCGAGCGCGATGCCGTCATCGTTTGTGGTAAAAAGGTTGTTCGTATACATTGTGGGGACAAGACGTTGATATTCGAGGGTGACAAAGGCCCGTCCCGACTAAAGGTCATATCTTGTATTAAGGCCCGTAAGTATATCGAGATAGTCTGTCAAATGTTTGTGGCACACGTGACTGAGAAGAAATCGAAGGAGAAACGCCTAGAAGATGTGCCAATAATTCGTGACTTTCTTGAGGTGTTTCCTGAGGATTTGCCAGGACTTCCACCACCTAGGCAAGTAGAGTTCAGAATCGATTTGGTACCGGAGGCTGCACCTGTTGTACGCGCATCGTATCGTCTGGTACCGTCCGAGATGAAAGAACTGTCGGTACAACTGCAAGAGTTGTTAGAGAAAGGATTTATTCAGCCGAGTTCATCGCTGTAGGGAGCTCCGGTGTTGTTTGTAAAGAAGAAGAATGGATCCTTTCGGATGTGTATTGATTACTGGGAACTGAACAAGCTGACGATCAAGAAACATTATCCTCTTTCGAGAATTGACGATTTGTTTGATCAACTTCAAGGTTCGAGCATGTACTCGAAGATCGATCTGCGATCAGGTTACCACTAGCATCGCATTAAAGAGAAGGATATTCCAATTACTACGTTTATCACTCAGTATGGTCACTTTGAGTTCCAAGTGATGCCGTTTGGACTGACCAATGCGCCTGCTGTGTTCATGGACTTAGTGAATCGAGTATGCAAGCCATATCATGATAAGTTTGTGATTGTGTTCATCGATGACATTCTGATTTATTCCAAAGACAAAGAAGAGCATGAAGAGCACCTAAAGACTATCTTGGAGCTACTTAAGAAAGAGCAATTGTATGCCAATTTTTCAAAGTGTGACTTTTGGCTAGATTCAGTACAATTTCTCGGTCATGTAATTGACAATAAAGGCGTTCATGTTGATCCTGCCAAGATTGAAGCAATAAAGAATTGGGCTGCTCCAACGACGCCAACTGAGGTGAGGCAATTTCTTGGATTGGCTGGTTACTATCGAAGGTTTATTGAAGGATTTTCTCTGATTTCCAAGCCTCTTACTAAGTTGACTAAGAAAGATAAGAAATATGAGTGGGGTAAGGAAGAAGAGGAAGCTTTTCAGCTACTGAAGCAGAAATTGTGTAGTGCACCTATCTTAGCGTTGCCAAAGAGGACGGAAGATTTTGTGGTTTATTGTGATGCATCACTCAAAGGTTTTGGAGCCGTGCTGATGCAACGAGAAAAGGTTATAGCATATGCTTCCCGACAACTGAAGGTTCATGAAGAGAACTACACAACTTATGATTTAGAGTTGGGAGCCGTTGTTTTTGCTCTTAGGTTGTGGAGACATTACTTGTACGGAACAAAGTGTGTGGTTTTCAATGATCACAAAAGTCACCAATACATTTTCAATCAGAAAGAGCTTAACATGAGACAACGACGATGGATTAAGCTTCTGAGCGATTATGATTGTGATATTCGGTATCATCCCGGAAAAGCCAATGTAGTGGCTGACGCCTTAAGTCGGAAGAAAAGGATTAGGCCATTGCGTGTTCGAGCTTTAGTGATGACTATTCATAACAATCTACCTAAGAAGATTCTTGACGTTCAGAAGGAGGCAATGAAAAAGAAGAATGTAAGGGCTGAGAAGTTGGGAAGGTTGATTAAGCAAATATTCGAGTTTCGCCCTGATGGGACTCGTTGTTTCGGAAAGCGTGTTTGGTTGCCACAATTTGGTGGGCTGAGGGACTTAATTATGCATGAGTCGCATAAGTCCAAATACTCCATTTATCCAGGATCTGACAAGATGTATCAAGATCTGAAGCAGTTATATTGGTGGCCGAATATGAAGGCTGATATTGCCGCCTATGTGAGCAAGTGTTTGACTTGCGCAAAAGTTAAAGAAGAGCATCAAAGACCGTCTGGGCTACTGCAACAACCAAAAATTCACGCGTGAAAATGAGAAAAGATCACTATGGATTTCGTTTCTGGACTTCCGAGGACGCCGAGTGGGTACGATTCAATTTGGGTCATAGTTGATCGACTGACCAAATCAGCTCATTTCCTACCAACGAAGAAGACGGATAGCATGGAAAAGCTCACACGACTCTGCCTAAAGGAAGTTGTGTGTAGGCATGGTGTTCCTATATCGATCATTTCAGATAGAGATAGCCATTTTACGTCTAGATTCTAGAGGTCGCTTCAGAAAGCATTAGGGACGAATTTGGATATGAGTACCGCTTACCACCCTCAAACGGATGGTCAAAGCGAGAGGACAATACAAACGCTTGAAGATATGTTGCATGCCTGTGTGATCGACTTTGGAAGTAGTTGGGATCGGCATCTGCCATTAGTCGAGTTCTCTTACAACAATAGTTATCACACAAGTATCAAGGCCGCGCCATTTGAGGCTTTGTATGGACGAAAATGTAGATCGCCTGTCTGCTGGAGTGAGGTTGGAGATAGCCAACTCACCGGTCCAGAATTGATTCGGGAAACGACAGAAAAGATTGTGCAAATTAAGAACTGCTTGTTGACCGCTCGTAGCCGCCAGAAAAGCTACGCGGATAGAAGGACTAAGCCATTGGAATTTAAAGTCGGGGATATGGTATAGCTCAAGGTGTCGCCTTGGAAGGGCGTTATTCGTTTTGGAAAGCGCGAAAAGCTGAGTCCACGTTACATTGGACCATTCAAGATTTTAGCAAGAGTAGGTCCGGTGGCTTACACATTGGAACTACCTGAAGAATTGCAAGGGATTCATAGCACATTTCATGTTTCTAGTCTCAAGAAGTGCTTAGCGGATGAAAATCTCATCATCCCACTTGACGAGATTCAATTTGATGATAAGTTGCACTTTATTGAAGAGCCGGTGGAAATCGTAGATCGAGAGGTTAAGCGACTTAAGCAAAGTCGGATTCCTATCGTTAAAGTTCGCTGGAATTCGCGAAGAGGACCAGGGTTTACTTGGGAACGAGAAGATCAGTTCAGAGACAAGTACCCTCACCTCTTTGTGGGAAATAAATGAGCGGATAAGTCAAACTAAGCACCAGGACGGCGCTCCTTTAAGGTGGGAGGAATGTAACAACCCGAGTTTCAGGTCAATACTTACCTCGAGCCATGATAATTATTTTACTATATAGTTGGATATAATCGTTATGATTTTAGTCGGTTTGGTAAAAATTTCCATTATTGGGTAATTACAAGCCGTGTTTCAGATTTTTATTCGTTTAAGCATCTAAGAAATTTTAGAAAATTTCATACTCTGCTCCGATAGCGCGATTTTATTTATTTTGGTGTTTTATGGCTTTTTCCGTGTTTTTGTAAAAACCTTGTCTAAAGTCGTGTTTACGTGGTTTAACATTTCATTAAATGTTTTAAAATAAAATAACGTCGACGGAAGAAAACTATTTACTAAATGGTGAAACCCGAGCCTTTGGCCGGTTGTGGACACAAAACAAACACCCCTAGTGTTTTATTTTTATAAACTTGGAAGATTAGGGACCCAATGTGTCAAACATCTAAACTACGCCTCCTATAAATACCAACACTTACACCCTCATTTCCATTTTAGAAAAAAAATGTGTTCTCCTCCCCCTTGCTCCTCCACCACCGATGAGCCACCATACACCCCCAAAACCTTTGATAAATTTAAATGCAACACGATCCGTTTATAAAATATTAATCCCCACATCGAAACAAACATATCTCACTAAGAATCTTGAACATGCATCAAGTATTTTGTTAGTTTGAGATTTGATTAAGTTCATAAGATTTTGATCTAAAAGGAGTGTTTAGTGGTGATAGATCTAGTGTTTTTACAAGTGGGTTTTGAATTAAAAGTTGTGGTTTTATTGTTTGGGTTGTTTCAAGCCGCGGTCAAAAAAGGGAAGCCTAACAAAAGTTTTGTTGTCTATTTCACTTGTGTAAAACTTGTTTGTAAGCTAATACTAACTCTCTCACGATGTCGTTTTATTTTTATCTATTGCATGCATATGATTTAATGATTATTGCTAGAGATCCAAGTGCGAGTGTGTCGAATAAATGTTTGTGAGTCGAACTCGAGTTTGATGAGTCTAGTGGACGGAGATAGGATAGCTAGGTGTATTCTTGATGTCGTTGAGGGTGAAAATGACGTTTTAATGGGTTTTGTAAATGGTATTTTCGAGCAGAAAGTTTGACAGCCGTGTGGCGTGTCGAGAAATTTTTGAAATCTATTTTAGGCTTTGAAAAATGATAGAGAATATTCTTGCGGTCGTTTTGATAAAAAAATGGGTCTCGTAACTCTTAAAAACGAAGATTTTACGGCCAAATTAAGTTTGGTAAATTTTTGTAGGAAAAGTCAACTACGAACTTTGACTTTTAAAAGTCAAAGATGTGTAAACATTTGAATATGAACTTATGACAAGAGATTGGTTAAATTAGTAAAATAACGATGAAATATTATTTTGGATTTATATTATCCTTACTTTCGGCAACTTTCTAAAAATAGAAACTTTGCGGAAAATGTTGTACCATTGTTGGTACGTTGAAATAAATATTTTGCGTCGCACTTGGAGATTGTGGTATATAATTATATATACGCTAGTTATGATTTTATGATATATGTTCTCGTAGTCACGTACCGTCATATATATTATATAGGTCGCAGTTGAGACATGAAGTTGTTTGCTCGAGTTGAGTTGTTTGATTGGATACTTTTGCTTAAGATGAGTTCATAGCCTTGCATTTTAAATCTTTTGATTGTTTTACAAACCCGCGAGGGAGATACATGCTTGTTTTTGAAAATCGAACACATGTGATTTTATGGTATGCTGGACCCGATTATGATATATTTCCGCATGAGTAGCTATTGCCAAAGTCCCTAATACCATGAACCATTAATTACCCGGTGAGGTAAACGCTTGTACATTAAATAGATCTATTGGGTTTGACAACCCCGCCCGGGGTATGGATCCGACGGTGGACGTTTTGTATGGAGACGAGTAGGTATGTGGCAATCATACCTTGTTTCGGGGCAAGTTGTAGACATATGAAAAGATATATGTAGTGTTAAGGTATCGGTGTCATGAGCTCAATGCGTGAAATGAATTTGATACATTGTATTTGTTGCAATGTTTTTTCCGAGAACTATACGTGTGTTCAAAGTTTTATACTCATTGTTTATAAACTCTGTGGATTCACTCAACAATTTTGTTGACATTTTTAGCATGTTTTATCTCAGGTAACCAAGGATGATGGCAACGATGGAGTGGAGGTCTTGTGCGTGTGGTCGCTTGTGTAGAAGCTTGCTAATGTGTTCCTTGTTTTCATAAAACAATGTCTTTAAATTTGAAACAATTACTTTTCAAATGTTGTGATGGATTTAGTTACGATTTTTGTGGGACTAAACGCATTTACTCTAATTTTAATAATGGAACACATGTTTTGCAAACGTCTCTTTTGAGTCGTTTTCTATATCTTGGTGTATTGTGCTTTGAAGTAACACCCATTGTGGATTCCGCTGCGCAATGTGAAAATGGAGGTGTTACATTGATCCATGATGAAGACCAACTTCCACAGAGAAAAGCTCGGTGTTCCCCACAGAGCTCCTGACGCGGGTCTTCGCCCCGTCATACAAATCCTTTATGACTCTTAAGTATCTCCTTGGGGTTCCTTTATTAATAAGGCTTCTCCAAATCAACTCACGTGGAACACTGTCATATGCCTTTTCCAGATCTAGAAAACCCATGTGCAAGTCTCTTTGTCTTTCCCTATACTTCTTCATAAGGTTTCGGAGTAGGTGAATTGCCTCTGTTGTGGACCTTCCTGGCATAAAACCGAATTGGTTCTCTGACACCCTAGTCTCCCTTCTCAACCTTCTCTCGAGTGTCCAAGAAGCTTAATACCCATATAGTTGCTACATATTTGCGTGTCGCCCTTGTTCTTGTAGATGGGGATGACTTCACTAAGCCTCCATTCATCAGGCATCTTCGCGCTTGAGAAAATCTTGTTGAAAAGGCAAGTCAGCCACTTAACCCCCTCATCTCCAAGGCACCTCCAAGTATCTATGGGGATTTGGTCCGGTCCTACGACTTTGTTTCTCCCTATCTTTTGTAATGCAGCCCTCACTTCCCCTTGGTTGATTCTGGAGTAGTAGTAGTCAAACTGAAGAGGTTGGCGAGAGTTCTCTACTTCTACGCTTCCTTTGGGTCTTCTCTCGTTGAAAAGAGAGGAGGAATACTCTCCCCATCTTTTACTAATGTCTTCTTCTATCACAATGGTTCGACCTTCTTCTTCTTTAATGTACCCTATGTTTCCTATATCCCTTCTTTTTCTCTCTCGGGCTTTAGCAATCTTATATATATCGTTTGCACCCTCTTTGGAGTCCAATTTCTTATACAAGTCTTCGTAAGCTTTGTCTTTCGCCTGGGCCACTGCTGTTTTCGCTTCTCTTTAAGCTACCTTATACCTCTCCTTTGCCATGGCTCGGTCCTCTTGATTTTCCTCGCGGTACAAAAGGAGCTCTCTGAACCTAGCCTGCTTCGTTGCTATTTTGGATTGAACCTCCTCGCCAAACCACCATGATTCCCTGTGTGATGAATGAGTCCTCGAAGACTCCCTAGTCACACCTACGGAGTCCTTTGCCGCGTCTTTAATGCAAACGGGCCTGGGTGATCCACATCTGATCTGCGTCACTCGCTGACAAGTCTTCCGCGTCTTTATATCCTATCCCTTACTAAAAATGTGTTTTTTACGTAAGTTAGTTACTAGGTAACTTAAGTGAAAAAAAAGCTGATGTGCCGATAAGATGACAATAACCTGCAAGTACCGCATCCTATGCTACTAACCTAATAATATTAGTAAAGAGCCAAAGAAGGAGGGGCTAAAAGGCCAGCGAATGAGGGCCGGCTGATGCAAAGGCAGGCTGGCGGGAGAAGACAGTGGACCCCACACACACCTAATAACATTATCGACTACTTACTTTAAAACATAGAAACAAAAAGAACAATTATACATAAACACACAACACACACAGTCGGTTAGTGAAAACACACACACACACATACACAGTTGGTTTTAAAGTAATAATAATAAAAATGAGAGAAATAATAAGTATACACATCGGTCAAGCCGGAATCCAAGTCGGTAATTCATGCTGGGAGCTTTACTGCCTCGAACACGGCATTCAGCCCGATGGCATGATGCCTAGGTTTGACTTTTGTTGACTTTTTTTTAGATCCGGTTATATTTAGGTTATTCATGTTTTATGATTTATATTTATATTTTTAGGTTTTGTTTGACTTTTGCTGACCTTTTTTTTTTTGATCCGGTTACATTGTTAGGTTTATCGTTGAATTTATTGTTTGTGTTTACATTTATATGTGTTTGTTTCTTTCGGCTTATATAGCGGGCTTATGGCTTATGTTGTTTTGGACTTATGTTTCATAAGCTCACTTTTTATGGCTTAATTTGATAATTTTCGACTTAGATGAAGTTTATTACTATGACATAATAAAAGTTTAAGCCAAAAAGTTTCAAAATAAGCCACAACAAGTGAGTTTATGAAACATAAGCCGAAACAAACACCTAATGTGTTGATATGAAATTTGTTATAATTTTAGGTGTTGGGATCTGTTTATGTTATTAGGTTTATCAATGAATTCGTTGTTTATGTTGATTCGGTTCGTGTTTTGTTAATGCACAACGATTTTTTATTTTGGTGTTAAAATTTGTGTTTTTTACATTAGTAGATTTATAGATGAATTGTGTTAAATTTTTAGGTTTGTTTAATGTTTTGATATTATATGTGATCTGTTCTGTTTGTGATTTTATTTACGTATATTGTTAATGTTGTCTTTTCTGATCTGTTGAGGAATTTATGTTTACTACGTTTATAGGTTTATTCAATATTTTAGGTTATAATTTTGTCTTTAACTTGTTGGGTTTGAATGTATGGTTACGGATTTGTTTGGTAGTCTTTTTAGAGTTTGTGTAATATGTGAAATGAGAATTATGTGATTGGAGTTGTTTGAAGTGATAGTATTGTGGATGTTATGGTTTATTGTCATGATTTTGAAATTTTGTGTGTTTTTGATTCTATCTAAGATTTGTGCTGACTGGTAAGGAATCCGTGTTTGATGCCTAGCGTTTGTTGTTATGTTTCGTTTCATTGAATTTGAGTCTAGATCTGTGTTCAAGTCCATTTACTATAAGTAGGTTATGGATGATTTTCCTGTTTATGTAGCTTCTATACTACATTTCGTGGTCTATATAACATTTAGATCTGTGATTCATGATCTGTTTATGAATGAGGATTCTAGGTTTTGACTTCAATCTGTGTTTATAGGTTATTTAATGTGTTTATGAAATATGATATTTGTGATATATTTTGGTGTTCATTGTGGTTTTTAGGTTTTGTGTAAAGTATAAATGCTTTTCTGATTTGTGATCTATTGCCGAATGAGTATTTTAGTTTGATTTTGTGTTTAACGTGCTGGATCTGAATTTATGGTGCCGAGGGAGCGTATCTAGGGTTTGTGTGATATGTGAAATGAGAATTATGTGGAGTCCGGTGATTTACGGATCATGAATTTGGATTTTTGTATCTATAGGGATATATGTGTTGACTTGTAAGGAATCCGAGCGTTTGTTAATACGTATGTCTTTTCTCGTGACAGTTTCAGTTATGGATTTATTGTAAATGATTAGTTAGGGCGTGTATCTTGGGTTTTATGCTTTAAATAGAATTCTTTACCATTAAAGGCGTTTCAAGTGATTTCAACTATGGATCACTGAATAATGTGTTTGTTTCCTCTAATAGATACAAATTGCCTGGTAAATAATTTAAACTGGGATCCATATTTGGATTGTGGTTGACTTTTTCGATTGTAATGCAGTAACATGATCTGTGTTCTTGGCTTTCTTGTTAAATTAGACACCGAGATTTTGTTTCTTAGTATGCCGATGTGATGTGATTTCTTCTTTTTTGCAGTGACACCACACCTGGCGTAGCAGATGACGCATTTAATACGTTCTTTAGCGAAACCGGTGCAGGAAAGCATGTCCCAAGGGCAATATTCGTTGACCTTGAACCAACCGTCATCGATGAAGTCAGGACAGGGACTTACCGCCAACTCTTCCACCCTGAGCAGCTTATTTCTGGCAAGGAAGATGCTGCTAATAACTTCGCCAGGGGCCATTACACAAGTATTTATCTCGCTCCTTGCTATATTTATCCAACTATATGAAAATACAAAGAATAGCTTTATGTGGACTTGGTCTGATCAGTTTAACTGTTTTCCAGTTGGGAAGGAGATTGTTGATCTATGTCTCGACCGAATAAGAAAGTTAGCAGATAACTGCACAGGATTGCAAGGATTTTTGGCATTTAATGCTGTTGGTGGAGGTACTGGTTCTGGTCTCGGGTCCTTGTTGTTGGAACGTTTGTCTGTTGACTATGGAAAGAAATCAAAGCTCGGGTTTACTATCTATCCTTCTCCTCAGGTAACCTATAGCTGCATTTTAGTCACATCTGTGATCGTCATATGAGCCAAATACTGTTACTATATATAGCTGCATTTTAGTCACATCTGTGATCGTCATATGAGACATTTACTGTAATTTCTTCGGGTTTGATTTAATGTATTTATAAATACCATTTTTTGTAAGACGCTTTTTTGTTTTTTGATTTGTAGGTCTCAACTGCAGTTGTGGAACCATACAACAGTGTTCTTTCTACACACGCGCTACTCGAACATACTGATGTGGCAGTACTCTTAGATAATGAAGCAATTTATGATATCTGCAGGAGATCACTAGACATCGAGAGGCCTACTTATACCAATTTGAATCGATTGATTTCTCAGATCATATCATCTTTGACTACTTCCCTTCGTTTTGATGGAGCCATTAATGTTGATATTACAGAGTTCCAAACAAATCTTGTGCCATACCCTCGCATTCATTTCATGCTTTCCTCATATGCGCCTGTGATCTCTGTTCAGAAAGCGTACCATGAGCAGATCTCAGTTCCTGAAATTACAAATGCAGTGTTTGAGCCTGCAAACATGATGGCTAAATGCGATCCTAGGCATGGAAAGTACATGGCCTGTTGTTTGATGTATCGTGGAGATGTCGTTCCTAAAGATGTCAATGCTGCTGTTGCCACAATCAAAACCAAGCGTACCGTGCAATTTGTTGATTGGTAAGAAACCGTGATAGAATCTAGATATGGCAAAATGGAACTGTTGGGTCGGGTTGGGTATCGGGTCAGACATGTAGTATACGTTGCAGGCTGAAATGGGTCGGTTTGCACCACTTTTTTCTTAAATGTTTATAATCTTATACATATAGATAATGTGTCGTTTATTGACAATTAATTTGTACTAACAAACACTTTTGACAGCTTTTGACTGTTTCCTTTGTGGCTAATATTTGTTAGTTCTGCCCATTAGAGATGAGAACCCGAATCGAACCATTAACAAGTACATGGGTGGAAATTTTCATTGTTAGGGCCCATGATAGATTATAAGACGCAATGAATTTGAGTGATTGGGTTTGGTTGCAAGTTACCACTCTGTGGGTAAATGAAAGCAAAGCCTGTAGGAAAAAAAAAACGGTTTTAGGTTTGAACACTTGTAATAGGTGCAACAATTTTGATTCAGCGTGATAAGTTTGAAATTCTGATATTCTTATATTGGTTCGATAACAGGTGCCCAACTGGTTTCAAGTGTGGTATCAATTACCAGCCACCAACAGTCGTACCAGGGGGAGATCTTGCAAAGGTTCAAAGAGCGGTTTGCATGATCAGCAACAACACAGCAGTCGCAGAGGTCTTTGCACGTATTGACCACAAGTTTGATCTTATGTATGCAAAGAGGGCCTTCGTTCACTGGTACGTTGGTGAAGGCATGGAGGAAGGTGAGTTTTCAGAAGCTCGTGAAGATCTTGCTGCTTTGGAAAAAGATTATGAGGAGGTTGGTGCTGAAGGTGTGGAGGATGACGATGAGGACGAGGAGTACTGAACTATAGAGAGGTGTTGTTTTGCGGAGTAATCTGTGGTTATCTTTCTGTGTCTCTTTTATGAAAACTACGTGTGCTTATATTCGTCTATACATTGGATTATATACCAAATGATTTTCAAGTATATGAATTTTAACAGGTCTTCATATAATCATTTTGGTTGGTTTGAATCAATACGTGTGATTACTATTAGTTTATTTGCTTCTGGATTTATATTAGATGCAACAAGTTGGTTCTGTGAGCCATCATCAATGTGCTGCACCTCGAGCTTTTTGATCCCTATTTGACGAATGCCGCGCATTGCGTGGACATCCTATTAGTTATTACTTGTAACTACTTATATGTAGTAAAATGGAAAGTAACATTGATTAAGCCGTTTGTGATACTACATTATACCCCGATACATGTATGAGCTCCTTATCTCCTCTCGCAAATAAAACCGGCCAATATCCAGCCTGAAGAGATAATTAAGCTTTCTTTGGTAGTCGCCTTAAACGAGCTATCAGCAAAAGCATCGTCCACTCTTCCGGAGCTAATAAAGAAATCTGTTGATATGTTTTCTTTTACTATTGGATCCTTCTCTTGATCATCTAAACAAACTGATCATATGGATATGAAATCTGTTGGATCCTTGTTGAATGATATTATGACGTGGTTCAGCGCTGCCGGAGTACATTTCAGCAAACATGCATTGGTAGTGTCCAAGGAAATGTTGCTGGCTACCTTCAAAACTCAATCGAGTAGACAAGCAACAGCCTTGCGATCACAAAGGGTCCAAAGAAGAAGATTGATGAGCGACGAAATGCCCCTATGGTTGTCTGGGAAAGACCGTAAGCTGCTGCAAAATACTACATTAGCGGCTGGAATCAAAGCTGATGTGGTGGTGGCTAAGGATGGCTCTGGCAAGTACAAGAAAATATCTGATGCTTTTAAGGCGGTTCCCGAGAAGAGCAAGAAAAGATTCGTGATATATGTCATGAAGGGAGTTTACTATGAGAATGTCATGATGATTGGCGATGGCATGTATTCAACAATCGTGTCAGCAAGTTTAAACGTCGTAGATGGCACGTCGGCTTCTTTTGGTAAGTAAATATTCTTCACAAGGAAATTTTTTAACAACTTGATAGTTACAAATCCTTTTCTGAGTGTGTTAGGCAAAGGGTTTATTGCTCATGATATGGGGTTCCGGAACACTGCTGGACCAGCCAAGCATCAGGTTGTAGCAGTAATGTCTGACAGCAGACCAGTCAGTATTCTATTGTTGTCGCATTGATGCTTACCAAGACAGTCTTTATACACATTCAAACCGCCAATTTTATAGAGAATGCAACATCTACGGCACAGTAGATTTCATTTTTGGCAATTCGGCCGTTGTTATTCAAAACTGTAATTAAGTTGATTATCATTTTATTGGTGATCCCTTTTGTATCTGTAATAAATTGATTAACCTTTTTCGGATCTATATTAAATACAAAATCGAACCCCCTTTTTCAAAACATAAGAAATCTCTGTGACATTGAAATAGACGACAGCCATAAGTTTGCTAGAATGAGCCAACATGAAACTCTGATTATGACTAAAGATTTATAGACCATTACAAAACCGCAACTAAAGTCTTTAGATCATTATTTAAACAGAAACAGAAATTAATAATTGTACATAGCTAATAGATTACAACTTAATGTCCAAATACAGCGACATCGACCTGTTCCATTAAATCCCTTTAAATTGCGAGACTTTGAAAATCTTCTACATCTGGAATTTTGATCTTCGACCAGCAGCTTAACTGATAGTTGTCAGATTCAATTACACCTTGACATGTTAGACAAAGGAACGAGTTACCATTAGAATCATATGTGAGGATACAACGTATGGCTGTTCATATCAGTTCAGATGAATCTACTACATCTTATTTAAATCTTATCACAATGCAAGTAGCTAGGTAAGATTTGTGTGCATAAAGTTGTCTTATTATTAGTTACGCTAAATTTCAGATGATGCAAATTTGCGGCTTTTTAAGTCTTAATTAAACTGGCGTACGTTCCAGCCTCACATGTTCTCAAGATTGCTTCACATTGTAATTACTCATCATCCATATGCTGTACAGAAAAGCTTCCCAACGAGATGCACAAAACGAGTCATCAATGGTCCCCAAAACGCCTTTTCCAGTAGCGCCACCATGCTTATATGTCACATTATCATGTTGCAGGATCGAATAAAGGATCCCTCAACTTTGATGACATGAGATACAAGTATATGTAGTTTGTGACTGCTAGTTGATCATGTGTTTGGGAAGCAGTGATGACTCATTGTGCGCATTCCGTCGTGAAACATTTCCGTATAACATGTTGATGATGAGTGACTACAATGCTAAGCAATCACAGGAGCTAGCGAGAATGAATTAACACAAAGTTAAGACTCAAAAAGCTACCGCGCGCAAAATTAAATTAGAAATTTAACATTTACTAAAAGTTAACGCGCGAAAATTTAAATCAAAACTCTTTAACGTTCAAATCGGACGAAAATAAATACAGTTTGGTTTAGAAATCATATCAGAATTTGTTTAAAATCACTTGGAACTAGATAAATTAAAGAACTGGATGTAATGAAAATTTTGATCCAGCATATGAGAGTGATTTGCAAATGTTGGATGATTAAAACGAATGCATAAATGGGTTTTTATAGGTGAAATATGAGCATAGACATTAATGCAAAAACATGTTTTTCATTGGCTTTGCTTTTAATTCACAAGATTATTGTAATATGATGTGTTTTCTTTTACCATATCCTTTTATTTATTACTTCCTCCGTCTCAAAATTCTTGTCAATAAACAAGAAATACACCGTTTAAAAAAATGCATTAATTATTATTTTGATTGCTACAAAAATTAAACAAAAAACGATTTTACTCTTTAACAATTAATTAATGTGTACTTTTAGGTTTGTAAATATCAATTTTTATTAAGGGCAATATAATAAACTTAAAGATTTTCAACTAGTATTTTTAGTAGTGGACAATAATTTTGATACATATCAAAAAGGAAAGATGGATAATAATATTGGGGCGAAAATAGTATATGACACGCAAGCAAATTGGCAAAATCATGTTTTTCTTATGCAAAAAGTAAGAAATGTTGGATAATAAAAATCATGTTTTGTTTAATCTTACTTTATATAAAAGGAAATTTGATGAAAGGTGTTTTTTTTGAGTTTCAATGATTTTGTAATTCTTTTCTAGAAAGCTCGTTTATTATACTAGCAGGGTACTCGCGTGTTGTGGTGGCGGGTACCTTGTAACTAAAAGTTTGACAAGCGATTTTTTTGGTTTATGTATTTTTCCCTTACAACAACGGTGTTTAGTTTTCGACTATATTTCGGCCGCAAATAAGTTTCTGATTCTCGACCGCAAAAAAGATCATTAATTTCTTCATTACATATCTCCATGTACGAGACCCGTGTGACAAACTTCCTAAAAGAGCAAAAAATTGTAAATCTTAAATAAACGAACACACACAAGCATCTTTTGACTTAATTGTATCTTTTCTCATAAGTGGTTTACACTTTCTAACATCTTACATCCTTGTTAGAAACTATTGGCATATTACATCCTTCGTTATCCAACCGTTAGATATAATACATCCCTGACGAGGGATGTATTTTGCAGTTTACCACAGAGATGTATTTTGCAGTTTACTTTTTTTAAAATTTTTAAATTTTGTTTTAATTTTTTTATTGTTTTTATTTTATTTTGCAGTTTACTATTAGCCGTTTTCGTTCGTTTTCTTGCGTTTGTATACCTTTTTTTACGTTTTTGTACGTTTTGATATGTTTTTATACGTTTCGTCCGTTTTTATCTGTTTGGTACGTCTTTTTCGTTTTTGTCTGTTTTTCTCCGACGTTATTTTACGTTTTCATACGCATTCATCCGTTTTTATCAATTTAACTATGTTTTGGTAAATTTTATACGATTTTGTACGTTTTCGTATAAAAACGTATAAAACGTACGTAAAAGTATAAAAACGTACAAAATCTGTTTCCGTACGTTTTCGTACGTTTTCATATGCTTTTATGAGTTTAAATCTGTTTTGGTGAATTTTTATACGTTTTCGTACTTTTTTTTATCAGTTTTGTGGGTTTTTTTCCCCTTTTTTACGTTTTAGTACATTGTTTTTTCAATTTTGTACGTTTTCATACGTTTTAATACGTTTTTATACTTTTTGATATATTTTGTTTTTCTAAATTTTTCTACGGATGAAAACGTATGAAAATGTACAAAAACGGACAAAACAAAAAAAACCCCGGATAAAACGATTATAAATACGGATGAAATACAAAAGCGGACAAATCAGAAAAAAACGTAAAAAAACGAATAAAAATGGATGAAAGGTATAAAAACATACAAACACGTACAAAATCGTATAAAATTTACCAAAACAGATTTAAATTGATAAAAGCAGATGAATGTGTTAGTGTAATCGATTTACTAATCTAAATCATCTTCTTCATTATCCTTGTGTTTGGATGAACTATTTGGGATATGTACTTGTATGATTTCTCATTTCTTTTCGTGTTGTTTATGTTTGAATTCTTGAATGTATATTTGTGAACTAAAATGCTTATTTTTATGGTTGGCTTTGTGGTATTTGTGCTTCTTGATTGATCCCTCTACCTAGAATTAGGAGCGTTTGGAATAGTCGAAATTCATAGGATCTAAGCGTTAATTTTTCTTATAAGCCTTTTGCATCATCAAGGAATCCCATTTGATCACTATCTCAAATAAAATTAGGCTTAGAAACCATTTACAACATTTCTAGGATTTTTAAGGTTTGAGGAACCTTGACTGCAGTAGCTGGTTCCATATGCACCAAAGGCCGGTTCCATTGTACAAATGGAACCGTCCCTGCCGGTTCTACAGTAGGCGTTCCCTCGATTTGGGTTGTTAACTTTCTTATCCAACACTTTAATTAGGTCGCCCAATAGTTGGTTTTGACTTATCTAGCTCCCAAGTCCTTCTAAAACTCATAGAACTATCCAATATGTTTCGAACGCGTACTATGACATTTTAAGCTAGTTGCATCATATGTCCTCCTCTTCGCTTAGCTTAAGAGTATTCCTATTTGTGTGTCTTTTTGCGAACGTGTTTTGTTTGTATACATGCCTATCTATGTGTATACTTTTTAAGTCATTCATATGATAATATGTGAACGAGTTTCTTTCGCATTTGTTAGTATAAATGTTTGAACTATCATCTTGTAAAATGATATTCTTTCTTCTATCTTGTGTTAGACTTAAAACTAACCCGTTTGGATTTGTGTAGGTCAATAAAAACCGATTTCTTTATCAAGTTAATTTGTGCTCCTTCACACATTCATCATACTTTAATCCATATCTCTCATTACATATCCATACATGCATATTCATCATCACCACTTTATTAAGCATACATTGTTAGTTGCTTGCATTGTCATCACCATCTTCCGCCACCTTTTTCATCACTCTCAATATCATCATATTTAGCACCTCATGTACTTCGTCATACAACATGTTAAAGTTTAGTGAAAAGACCTTTTACTCTGATCAATCTTGTGTCATCCACCGAGTCATTCTTACAAAAAGATTCACCATGAAACTTTCCACCATAACCACAACCGGACACTCATAAGCATCTTTGCCTATGTTCTCATAAGCCAAGTGAATTTCGTAATGAAATGCGTCTCATTCTCAAACACATCCTTACAACCTTACTCACCCATTCTCATTCTTATCTCTCTCATAATCTGATCATTCTCTTCTCTTCTTCTCTAAGATAGTTGCATACTTCTTCTGTAGGTGATTCTCTTCATAGAAGAAATTACCGAAATAACATACGAGACGATCAAGTCCAAGCAATCTTGTTTCGCATCTCCTTCATCTCAAGATCCCTTCTTTGCATCTTGTACATCATTTAGTATGACTTCATAGAAAGACAAAGTATACTGCACTAATATTTTTTTTGTAGGTTCAAATTCATATATACACTTTGTGTGTATGGGATTCTTGTCTACGGACGAAATCCGCACTCTTCATATTTTTCCTTTCTTAGGGTCACTCATATACACGGTGTAGTATATGGCATACTTGTCTCCGGACAATGTTTGCAATTATTAATTCTCTTTTGTAGGTTCAAGCATATACACTTTGTGGTATATGGCTTACTCATCCAAGGATGAAGTTTGCATCATTCATTTTTTTGTAGGTTCATTTTGACGCCCTCGAGCAAGGGGGAGCATTCGTCAAGAAATCATATTGGGTCGTCTATACACTTTGTTGTATATGACATATTTGTCTAAGGACAAAAGTTATTATTGCACTAATTTTTTGTTTTGTAGGATCGTATTTGACGCCATCGAGCAAGGGGGAGCTTCCATCGAGCATTTATAAAATGCATCTTATATACACTTTGTTGTATATATTTTATTCGTGCACGGACGAATCTAGTTTTGCACTAATTTTTGTTTGTAGCTTTTTAATCATATCTTGACGCCTCGAAAAAGGAGGAGCATCCGTCAAGGGGGAGCATGCACACATTCTTACATACTTCTCAATCACATTCATCTAACCTCTAATCTGTGATCATGCTTCTATCATATTAGAGTTTTTGGTTTTTTTTAATAGGAGAAGATTCACTGATTTATGCATACGAGATCAAGCTTCGAGGTTCGCCTGTTGCAAGCATCTCCCTTCTCTTGAAGATCCTTCTACTGAGTTTCATATTTGATCCACGGATCCGCTATAAACCTAGGGATGCAACATCAGGGATTGAGGTAGACATTTTAACTTCACTAGAGATGATGCAAGCTCGCCTTTTTGGGGAGAAATGAAGTTAAACTCCAAGGACACACCCTTTTTGTTTCGACAAAAGGGGGAGAAGAGTGTAAACGAAGAAGGTAATGTAAAGGGATACATGTAACTTTTAAATTTACTATATATTACGTTTACATATTTTGTCATCATCAAAAAGGGGAAATTGTTAGTGCAAATATTACGATATCTACACACTCTCGTTTGTTTTGATAATGACAAAATTGTAACTTGTAATACATAACGTCAAATGTACAA
Source organism: Tanacetum coccineum (assembly GCA_026074375.1). NCBI lineage: Eukaryota > Viridiplantae > Streptophyta > Magnoliopsida > Asterales > Asteraceae > Tanacetum > Tanacetum coccineum. The sequence continues at coordinate 7,795 of BQNB010022680.1, read as the reverse complement.
GTTACTCGTTATCATATTTTGTTTCAACATTCTTCAACACATCTCGACGTCTTGAATTCTTGTATGTTACAACACAGGTTCGTACATGTTTGTTATGTGGCATTATGATCAAATCCTTAACAAACCATTGAAAATATTTATCTAAATTTTCTTGCACTTTGCATATTATTAAGATGTAACTAGGACACTTTTAATATATTTTCATTTTTACATTTGGTAAAATCATTTTAATTATATTTAAAATGAAGTTGACTTTTTGTGTAGTCACTTCAAGTCTTGTAAATCTATATTTTTTATTTTGAAGATTTACATTGGATTTTGCAAGATTTGGAAGATTTTTTATCACAAAATCCGGATTTGCAAAACTGTGTGCCGGTTCCCTTGAAATACACTAGCCGGTTCCCTTTTAGAAAAGGAACCGCCAGAACTGTTGCACTGTAAGAGCCGGTTCCATTCAGTGTACTGGCCTGTTCCCTTCTGCAAAAGGAACCGACGGAACCGGGCTACAGTGCAAAATTTTGCCTATAAATACCAAGCCAAATCTCACCATTTGATGATCACTTTCACATACTTTCTCTTTGCATCTTTCATCCATCTAGATCTATAGGAATGCATCCATAAATTCCTCATGATCATAATGCTTCTAACTCTCATTCTTGTTGCAAGCATACACCCGAAATGATCCACTAAAGCAAGCATCAAGATCTTGCCATCTACATCCTCTAAAGCATGCCTTAGATATTTTGCCATTTCCACCCATCTCAAATCATATACATATGAAGATCTACAAAATTAGAGATCTCATCATCTTCATCCATTTGAAGACTTCTCATCAATGGAAGTTCATTTAGATTAGGCATTTATATCAATTAGACACATTTATCTAGGATCATCATTGTACACACATCTCTATCATCTCTTTGTATCATTAGATTATGATTAGATGCTTTATGTGTTTGTGCCATAAAACACAAGGTTTGTTATGTTGGGCCATAATACATAACGGGTTTGGTTGTACCCAAAGAAGGACTTGGTATTTAGCTTTGTACCGGATAAAGTGTAAGCGACGATGGGTTGGTTCTACCTTTGTTAGGACTCGGTAGTTAGCAGATAACTGCACGAGATTGCAAGGATTTTTAGTATTTAATGTTGTTGGTGGAGGTACTGGTTCTGGTCTCGGGTCCTTGTTGTTGGAACGTTTATCTGTTGACTATGGAAAGAAATTAAAGCTTGGGTTTACTATCTATCCTTCTCCTCAGGTAACCTATAGCTGCATTTTAGTCACATGTGTGATCTTCATATGAGACAATTACTGTTACTATATATAGGTTCACCACATAACCAGATGCATGATGTGCGTGCGATATAATGCACATTGTTTATGAACTATAATTTCTTCATGTTTGATTTAATGTTTTTGCATTTACCATTTTTTGTACGATGGTTTTTTTGTTTCTTTGTTGATTTATATGTCTCAACTGTAGTTGTGGAACCATATAACAATGTTCTTTCTACACACGCGCTACTCGAACATACTGATGTGGCAGTACTCTTAGATAATGAAGCAATTTATGATATCTGCAGGAGATCACTAGACATCGAGAGGCCCACTTATACCAACTTGAACCGATTGATTTCTCAGATCATATCATCTTTGACTACTTCCCTTCGTTTTGATGGAGCCATTATTATTGATATTACAGAGTTCCAAACAAATCTTGTGCCATACCCTCGCATTCATTTCTTGCTTTCCTTATACGTGCCTGTGATCTCTGTTTAAAAAGCGTACCATGAGCAGATCTCAGTTCCTGAAATTACAAATGCAGTGTTTGAGCCTGCAAACATGATGGCTAAATGTGATCCTAGGCATGGGAAGTACATGGCCTATTGCTTGATGTATCGTGGAGATGTCGTTCCTAAAGATGTCAATGCTGCTGTTGCCACAATCAAAACCAAGCGTACCGTGCAATTTGTTGATTGGTAAGAAACCGTGATAGAATCTAGATATGGCAAAATGGAACTGTTGGGTCGGGTTGGGTATCGGGTCAGACATGTAGTATACGTTGCAGGCTGAAATGGGTTGGTTTGCACCACTTTTCTCTTAAATGTTTATAATCTTATACATATAGATAATGTGTCATTTATGGATAATTAATTTGGACTAACAAACACGTTTTACAACTTTTGACCATTTCCTTTATGGCTAATATTTGTTAGTTCCGCCTGTTACAGATGAAACAACCCGAATCGAACCATTTACAAGTACATGTGTGGAATTTTTCATTGTTGGGGCCTGTTGATGCAAAGATCCGCTGGGAAGGGTAAGCGTTGCCCTTCAGAGGATTCTTGATGCTCAGCAAGCCCGTCGAGAAGACAACACACGTTAGCCTCGTCCCGGATTTTATCCCAGGACCAAACTCCGGTGTGAGAGTAAATATTTTATGTTGTGATAACTGTTAGGAAGCGTATAGGTGTAATAAATGTGATCTGTTTTTTGTGTGTGTTGCATTGAATGTGCTTGGGGTATTTATACTACCCCGAGTACTGTAGAATGCTTACTGTTCCTAACATCTGGGGAATGGTTGCGCCGAACCACTGTACACTTTTGTCAGGCGGCGTCTTCACGTGATAGACAAGATTCACACCAAATCCTGGGTTAGATTTGCATGAGTTGTGGTTCTTACCTGGAACGCTTGGTTATTTGGGAGACCTTGGGTAATATGTGTGCAGCTTGCTTTTCCCACCAAGGTATTCTTTATCATATATTATCCTACTTAGCTGCTGGACCTCAGCACCGGTGAGTAATTTATGCTGATTGAATATGACCGGTGGTAACGCCTGGCGGACTATACCCAGCGGTCATATACATGAACATGTCCCCCAGTGTTGTATCAACAAAGTGTTGGTACAATGCGTGGTTTATCCCAAGGAGTTTGATGTTTTTTAGGGCTTCCATCCTTGCTTTATTCATGGACTAACCAATACAAAATGCCTTTTAATTTACATGCGATGGTTAAAGATTTGGCTTGTTTGAACACTCTGTTGTTTGAGATTGCGCACCTGTCTGGTTACTCCCGTTGTGAGGTTGTGATCGTGCCTTCGTCAGCTTCTGACACTCCGACCACGCATGTTCCATATTTACTCTCTTTTTCTTCTATACATATAGCAATGCCTCTCTTCCATTTTTATTGATTACTCTTCTTTTTACGCTTCTCTCTGCTCGTCTTAAGCCTTTCGTTGTCTCCTTTGAGGTAGTGTTTCTTTACTGTAGTCTTCTTTTTATTATTCCTTTTTGCTTTTTTATTTGGTTACCCTTCCTTCGAATCCTTTGCTATGTCGTTAGAAGACTCTGATGACCTAAACATATCGTACGCCGCACCGGTTGACCCTGCCTTGGAGGCCGGTTCCCTTCCTAAGTTTGACATGCATCTGTATAGGTCTTCCCTGAATGAGAGTCATGTTAGGTATTTAGTCAAATTATATGGTATTCCAGAGAAACTTCATCCACGGGTCGTTCCGGAAGGTATGACCATGAATACTCTGCCTCCCGGTGCCATTGGTCTTTATGCACACCACTTCCAACAAGGGGGTTTACGAGTTCCTTTTTCCTCTTTTTTCCTGAAGGTTATAGAACATTTCTGCGTACATATTTCTCAGCTTGTACCGTTGGGTGTCAATCGTGTTACTTTTTTTGAAATGTACTGCCGTTCCCTAAATATTACCCCCACCGTGCCTCTCTTTTGAGTTTTCTACAAGCTGTGCAAACAAGGAAACTGGTTCTCATTTCAGAATAGGGCCGAAAAGGATTGTAAGCCCTGTTTGAAAGATTCCCCTACTAGTTTAAATAAATGGAAAGATAAGTTTTTTCTTGTTGATCGGAGGGCTGCTCCTATTGCTATGGCTTGGCGACATCATGATTCTAGTGTCGCGGATCCCTTTCCCAAGCCTAGCGAGTATAACGCATCGGGCGTTGACAAGTTGCAAGAGGTTGTCATCTCTCTTCGCCGGCCACCTCTTAGCATTCTATACGTTACGGGTCTTTCCAATGTTTGGAAGCATGCCGGTCGTGCTTTTTCCATAAAGGATTCGGAGGGGAAGGGTAATATACTGGTTTTGTTGATTGTCTGTTCCTTTGTTTACTTTCCTATTTACTCATTGAGATGGTGTGTTTTTTTTATGCAGTTATTACCATGGCTGAATTCTTACGCCTTCCCAATTTCAAAGGCTGTAAGGTTGCTGTCGGGACTCTGCTTCCACCCGGCACCGCTAGGGTGACCCATATGGCTCCCTACGCGGCGCGGTTAGAGGACATCCCACCCAAAATTGGTGATATGATAGTAGCCGAAATACCGTATAGGAAGGTTGTTGACGATAAAGAAAAGAAAGAAAGGAAAGTCGAGGAGAAGGCCGCCACCAAGGCTCTTGCTGTTGACATTCAAGCTGAGGCGGCGGTTGCCAAGGCCACTGGGAAAGAAGGTCCGTGCAAGAAAAAGCGGGCCCGTGTTGGGCCCCAGGTGCTGCCTGATTCAGAGCATGTGTCTTCTCCCACCCCTTTGAATCAAGCTAAGCCTTTGGAGGTTTTGGCTAATGAGGAGCATGTTTCCGCTCCTTTGTCGGTTGGCCGTATGGATACCTTGCGAGATCAAACGGATGAACATGCCATTTCTCCTCGGGTTGCTGACGAGGGGGGCAAGGTAATGCTGACGCCTCTCATGCTCTCGAGGGTCATGGCGACAATGAGGGTGGCTTGTTCGGTCCACAGATTCGCCCTAGCCCTGTTCATCCCTCCGGTATAGCTCTGTGTTTGCTTTACGTTATCATTGTTATGTGCGTTTTTATATGTTGTCACTAATTTCCATGACTTTCCACAGGTCGACGCCGTGATATCCTGGAAGAGCATGCTCCCAAGAATGTTGTGGCGGATGCCGAAGCTAGTGAGTTTATCCGCCTTCTTTGTCTTCTTATTCTTTAGCCCCTTTGCTTATCCCTTTTTTTTTAAAAGATTATTCTGCTCGACGCTTTGGAAATCTTCCCTTTACTCCTCAATGGGGGCTCACAGACTCAAGCCGTATGGACAACTCACGTGAGTGTCGAGACATGATGGCCAATGTCTTCACCCCTGCTGATGATGAGTTTTTTAATGAGGGTGTCCGGGATAAGTCTGCTATCAGGCGGTCCTGGAAGCTGTGGTGTCAATCTGCCCAACAGCAAGCCAATGTTTTGCTTCATTTTGAGGATTTAAAGGAACAGCACGCCGACCTTGTTTATGCCCACGAGTCTTGTACGGATGTGAAAGCTCGTTTCAAGGAGTGCCAGAAGGAGCTAGATGTGGTTAAGTCGGCTTATGATGAGAAGGTTTCTGCTTATGATCAGCTTTCTAAGAATTATGACGGGGTTCTGACCCTGGAAAAAAGTTTGCAAGATAGACTGGAGGAGTTGGAAGAAGAGAAGAAGGAGGCTGATAATTTGAATTATTCTCAGGTTGATCGGATTAAACAGCTTGAGGAGGCTCTGAAACAGGCTGAAGCCGATGCTAAGCATTTAAGATCTGAGAAGGTGCATTATGCCTTTGTACGGCGGCTGCACCAGAGTGTTGAGTACAAGAGGTCGCTGCACCAGAGTGTTGAGGAGGCTCTGAAACAGGCTGAAGCCGATGGTAAGGCAAAAGATTGTTAATCAATATCTTCCTACCTTTGTACGGCGGCTGCACCAGAGTGTTGAGTACAAGAGGTCGCTAGGACAAGTGTTTTCTCTGGCCGTTGGAAAAGGCTTCATAGACGGTATCTCCATTGGTCGCGGGGAAGAGGACATTCAAACTATTTTAGAGGCTACCCCTAATGTTGATCCTGCCTCCTCCAAAACTTTCCTACCTTCCTATGAGAAGCTTTTTGATCAAAGGTACCCGTATGTTGACAAAGTGGCCCGTATGTATCTGTTGGATCCTACCGAACTGCAAAATATTATGCCGGATGAAACCGGACCTACCCCCGGCGGAGGTACTCGTGACACCCCCACGGCCTCCTATGCTTAGTTAAACAAGTTTTATTTTCCACCTGTTTGGGCTATTTTCTAGGGCCATTTGTGGCGCCTTATTATTGTATATTGATGACGTATAGTAGGCATACCAAGCCACTGGGCTTGGGCCACACTATCACTTGGGCTTCTGGGCCTAACTTATCAGTCATGGGCCGAAACTAAACCCAATCCTGCATTGGTCACGGCCCGGACACAACAAAACGGACGCGAACCTAACTATAGGATACTTCCGTCCACGAAAAGCATTATTACGGAACCTTTCCCGACAAGGGACCCACTCTGACCACTAACTAAACAAACGAAATATTAGGAAACCCTAATATTTCAATCGCTTATAAAAAGGGACCTTCTGACACAATGAACAGTACAATTTTCTCACTCTACATACACATACTTTCTCTCTCTACATGTTTACTTACTTTCACGCCGGAGTCTAACCGTGGGGTCCGTCCTCACGGTAAGACTAACGGTTTTCATTTAATTGTGCAGGAAATCATCTCACTTCTCTTGCTCTAGTACAAGATCTAATGCTCAAATCATTCGGGAACTCGACCCGACATATAATTTGAGTTCTATTCTAAACCATACACTTATTTTATACTAACAAGTGGCGCCTTCCGTGGGACTCGAGCACAACCACGTTTTCTAAAATACTCATCATGAGCACTCGCGAACAGCACACCCCGACTATTCCCACGTCCGCCGTGCGGAACACCGGGGGAAGAAGTGGTCCACAAGGTATCGAGGAGCCTACGTCTGACGAGGTTCTAAGAGAACTGTGCGACAAAAACTACCACCAACTCTTGCCACTCATTGCCGAAAAGATGCAAAAAGAAAAAGAGCAGCAAGATAAGCTTATCAATCCCACTATATATACTTCGTGCATTGAACAATTCTAGGCTACTGTCAAGGTGAAAACTATCAATGGGGAAGTACAGTTACAAGCCCTAGTGGATGGGAAGAAGATAATCGTTACTGAAGCATCTGTTAGACGTGACCTTCAACTGAATGATGAGGAAGGTACAGATTGCTTGCCAAATGCTACCATTTTTGAAGAACTTACAAGGATGGGGTATGAAAAACTTTCACAGAAGCTTACATTATATAAGGCATTCTTTTCTCCTCAATGGAAATTCCTTATTCATATCATTTTGCAATGCCTAAGTGCTAAGACTACTGCATGGAATGAATTTAGTAGCATTGTGGCTTCTATAATTATCTGTTTAGCTACAAACCAGAAGTTCAACTTTTCAAAATACATTTTTGAAAGTATGGTGAAGAACTTGGAGAATGTATCTGGTAAATTCTTGATGTATCCAAGATTTGTACAAGTGTTTTTGGAGAAACAACTAGAAGGAATGTCAAATCATAAAAGGATTTATGTTACCCCCTCTCACACTAAGAAGATTTTTGATCCCCATTATACACCCACCATTATTCAACCATCAACATCTCAACCTCAAAAGAAACAAAAACCTAAGAAGCCAAAGAGAAAGGAAACTGAGGTACCTCAGCCTAGTGGTCCTACAGACAATGTTGTAGATGAGGCTGTCTATAAGGAGATGGATGACATTTTGGAAAGGGATGCCACTACTGCTACTAGCTTAGATGCAGAGTAGGATAGGGATAACATCAATAAGACCCAATCCAAGGCAATACTTAATGAACCAAGTTCCTTAGGAACTAGTTCAGGTAGTAGTCCTAGGCGCCAAGAAACCATGGGGGATACAATTGCTCAAACTAGGTCTAAGAATGTATC